>JABRWK010000011.1:963212-1041196 GCA_013372445.1 Hypothenemus hampei | reverse complement strand
ATTTTTACAATCCCAAGTTTTTTTTAACCCATCACGTAGTTTAATATAGATTGAAATCCGGATATACAGTAAACCTAAAATACACAAAATTTGAATCGGGTCACATGTTTTTATTCAGAGACGTAGTCGAAATTGAAAAATAAGGTAAGGATTTATAATCCATAGAGCATAATAGGGTTGTTTTGTTTAAAAAACATGTCCATTCTGGCACCTGTATATGTATACAGCGTAAAACAGTCAAATCAAATAAATTAAATATTTCAATTAATATATACTATACATGGTATTTCTTAATGAATGGTAAAAAATGAAATGGGTGAATCAAGAGCTTATTTTAAGACAAAAACTTCTTATAAAGGCATGTCCTAAATTGCTTTCATTTTGATTTTTTATTTTATCATATCCTTAGGCCAATCGGGGCAAACATGATTAGATATTTTTGCAAATATCTCCTAAACCATTGTTTCTAATAAAAAAACTGAAGAGGCAAAAAAATTAATAAAAAACATAAGGAATTAAATGAAGATAATGAGTAAAATCTAAAAATACTATAAAAAAAAGTTCTGATGTAAAATATTGAGAGCCACCACGAAAAAAGTAACACCCTGCAGAGTATTTTAAATAATTGTTATTTCGATTTGTTCGTAATGCTAAAATTATTGCTACTACTAATTTTGAGTTAATTATTTTTACAAGTAACAAAGAAATTAGTGAAAATCTCAAAAAAAATCTTCAACACCCTGTAAATCAAAATGAAAGCAATTTAGGACATCCCTTTATTTGATGTTTCTGTCTTAAAATAAGCTCATGATTCATTCATTTCATTTTTTACCATCCATTAAGAAACACTCTGTATATAATTTTTGTGAAAAAATTCGGAGATACGTCAATTTTAGATTCTAAAATGATATCCTGTAATTTAAAAATTTCATCGCCATATTCAGCCCCTTTTGAGTGACAAGTGCAAGTCCCAAATCTTTAAATTGGAAGTGATTTTTTTTTCTTGCTCTATTCAAAAATGTTATTGTTTTAAAATGTCAATGTATTATATTAAATGTATAATTAATGTTAAAATTTAACATAAAACATTAATCCGTTTTTTTTAACGGAATATGCAACAACAAACTAAAAAATTAATAACCAATAGCGTTATATTCTTAATAATGCAAAAAAAATGACAAACAAATCAATCTCACTATCGGAGATATTCAAATTGCATGCCTCGAACGTCTTTTTAGCATCCTAATCGTAAATAAATATGTCTTCTAACGTTACTCAATATATCTCAGGAATGATCGATCAATTCCAACCGTTATTCCTTCTTTTAAATCAGTTAGATTGCGTGTAGTGTTGCATACTAGACTTTTCACATATACCATAAGATAAAAATAATGGCCTCCTTATCCACTAGTTAAGTCAAGGTACTGCCGAATATGGATTTGGTAATATCTCCTTCTTCCTTCCTATTGGAAGTATATTACATTAGCTGGAACCCGTGGGTTTGCCGGGGAAGATATAAATTTCCCAAACTTGGTACATTATTTTGAAATAGTACCAAGTAATTATTTTGTAATTCAAATTTCCATTAATTAAAAAAGACCTAAAGACATGTTTTGCAATTAATCTTGTGCAAACCTTAAAGTTTTTGCAGGGTATTGTGTACACGGTGCATTCCAAAGAATCAGATCTTTTTCAAAAGTAACATATTCTAGTGGCGTCACCTATTTGTGATTGTTTGAATTGAAAAGATACATACATATGTACGTACTCATGTTCTATCCAAATTTCATGAACATCGAATGACCATAAGCCGAGTTATTGTGTTGTAAGTAATAGTGCGCTTGTTTGCTCGGTACAAAAATGAATTTCCACCAAAGGGCTAAAATTATCATTTTTGACCAAAAACAGGATTTTAATCATCAACCATTCACCATATTCTCTTGATTTGGCACCATGTGATTTCCATTTATTCGAAAATATACATTTGCCAATAAAAGGAAATCCACGCTATGCCGACGTGGAGGCTATCCAAAAAGCCAGAATGGACATATTTTTCAAACGAAACAACATTATTAAAGACATCTCTATAGACGACCTAAAACACTCGTTCGACATGCTTTATGACTGTGCAAATCGCTGTATAGAGTCTCAAGGAGACCATTTTGAATAAGACAAATGAGTTTTAGCAAAATAATAAGTCTTTGTTCTCATTTCGAAAAAGTCCTGTTGACTTTGGAATGCACCTACTACGAGTATGTTGTTTTAACAACAAACATACCTAATAAATTTCTAGTTTGATAAAATTGTTATCTAACTTTTGCATCGTTTGTTTACAAAAATACTTTCCTCTATCAAAACCAATTCCAATGAGCTTCTGAGTCGGTGTCAATTTATAGGGATGCATTTTATTTTATTTTGATATGGGAAGTATCGAGGAATGGCCAACATTGAATGAGGAAGCTGTTCGTTGAATCGAGTTATGTAGGTTTTCTTAAAGTTCAAGCGTTACATCCATTATGGTATTACAGATTGGAAAGGAAGATACGCACTAACCCATATTCCATGATAACATTCTTAGCTACCACACATGTCATTGCCGATATAGAAAAAAAAATTTTTAGAAGAAACTAACGCTTTTCGGAAAAACCATGATTTCTGTTTGGTCGGTAGAAATCAAAAGTTGAAATTTCGGTGATACTATAAAAATTTAATTCTCAAAATTTGACTAATGTTAAGTGTCTGTGAGACAATTCTTGAATGTAACACTTTTCAGACGATGGTTTGAAAACTTTTGGCATCCACTGGATTTTTTTCAGGGTTCCATTTAAAAATAAAAATCTAATCGTCGAAGCCTCTCTTGTTGTAAGATTTTCAGGACGGTACGTGAGTGTAGTTTGATTACTTCAGAAACCCCATAATGCTTAACAGAATTTTGATTAATTCCTTCACTTCTAAGACACAGCATGAAATCTGTGGAAGGAATTTTCATAAACTCAAAATAATTAAAAGTTTTAAAATTTCTACCCAGTCCTTCCAAATTCCTGATGCAATAACTAATAAATTGCGTCATGAAATCCAAAATAATATTTTTTTTATATTCCCTCTAAAACCTAAAACTGTTAACGCCATTTCAATTTAAGCGCTTAAATTTCCATGTAAAATTATGACACTAAATTACCTAAACCGAGTGGAGAAAACTTGACACACAACATCAAACTAAAAAGGATTTTAACTTTGCCTCAACTTCGTAACTCTGTTCGAAGAACAAGGAGACGAATGAGTTTAATTTTAAAAATTTCCGCGTAATAAGATTGAAAAATTTTCCTTTAGAAACTGGCGTAAGGAGAAATTTCTGAAACGTTCAACGCATCATAATCTACTGCAATAAGCTTCCCATTCAAAGTCTTGGGCTATGCGGTTATTAATTAATTACTGAACAAGAATGCTATGCAATGGAAGTGATAGAACATTAAACATACACTGTAGTGTATTATTACATACGTGAAGTATAAAGATTGGATTAGGTCGAATATTTTTCGATTTTAAAATTTGAAGTTGTACAAAGCGTTCCTAAAATGCGTGTGAAAAACGTTACCACAATATTCTTTAGGTCAAACCATTACAATTTAGTTGAAAAGTCATTTGGAAAACGTTTCTCGTTTGTACACTATTGATGATCAAAGTTCTTCGGGAAAAACATGTTTCTTGTTATATCTGAAAAATGCTTCAGTGGACTTCAATGACACTTACATTTATTCATTAATAAAGGATTTATTTTGATATATCATTCATGCTTATTTGTAACGCGCAAGTGGTAAGTTCTTGGCCGTCTTCGCACAAGCATGACCAGAATTTTGTACTGGGCGCCTGCATCGTATTGATTTTTTTCCTGGCGATACATTGAAAATTTTTCGCACGGGTACAATTTTACATAGAAAAAAAACTATTTTCTTTTCTCGAACGTTTAATTGTAACTGAAATAAATTGGGTATGTAAATGAAGACGAACGATAAATGCACAAAAAGTTTTAAAAAAACATAGGAACGTCGAAATAAAAGAGCTGTTCGAAGTATCCACCATTATCGTGAATGAATAATTGCATTCTTCGCTGCATATTACATTGCACCTTTCTCAACACCTCTAAATCATTCTTCAGCAGGGTGCACTCCTGTTGAACTCGATAACGTAATTCTTTTTCGTTGTTTATGGGAGTCACATACACCCTGTTCTGGAATGCAACCCATGAAAAAAAATCCATGAGGGTCAGGAGATCAGGACCGGCCATTCTTCTGGCACATCTTTCCCTCTTCTTCCAATTCATCTTTGTGTAAATGCACGGTGGAAATTATTAAAAAACAGTTTTTTTGGGCAACTCTTAGAGAGAGATGTGTTAAATACCCAATTTATTTCAATTAGATTCGAGAAAAGAAAATACCTACCCTAACGACACATTTTCAAGAGAACGAAAAGGTGGATAAAGAGCCAGCGTATAATTATGAAAAAAATAATTCAGAACGCTAAGTACAAAGTTATGGTCATTCTTGTACGAAGATGGAGAAAAACTTACTACATGCACATTGAGGATTGACATGATTGATACATCAAAACAAGCCCTGTACTAATGAATAACTGCACATTGAAATCCGTTGAAACATTTTTCAGATATAGTAAAAACAGATTTTTCTTCAAGAACTTTAACCATCAAAATCATGTAAACGAGACACTTTTTCCAAATGATTTTTTGACCACATCGTAACGTTTTGAACTAAAGAATCTAACATTTTCCGCGTGCATTTTAAAGACACCCTGTATACGGTCTTATACATTGCATTCTCAGCTGTATAGATACAGCAAAGCAGATTATTTCTATCCGTATCTTCTAATACATATCGGCAGTTCAATTTCGTAAACTGCTAATGCGGTTAGAAGTGATTCGAAACTTCCGAACTATAAAATTGATAAATTCATGCTTCAAGCACTATGAAGGCTTCTTTATTATTATTAAATTCTCTTGTCAAGCGTCCTCAGGTCATAGCACAATTTGCACTTGTTTAAATTTGCAATTGATTAACTGTGAAATGTAACATCAAGACATAACAAATTCTAATTTTAAACATTTCACATAAAGATACTCTTGAAAAATTCTAATTAAAGAAAGCTCATTAAAACAAGTCTTTTTACTTAAAATGCTCTCATCCAAGAAATATAACACCCGAAATTTGCAAAAACAATTAATTTTTGCTTCTTTTTCCTCATTTTAACAATCTGAAATTCTTGAACTTCCTCAAATAACGTAATGGAGAGAGTTTAATAATCGTCAACTGTCTTTCATCTATTTGGACTGGCATTATTTATCAAGAAGATTGTTTAAATGGTATATTCTTGACTGGTGTCTCTTTGATTATACATGACGTTTCGTGTCTATTCGTCTACCTCTAGGGAAATATGCGTATTATTACCCGTGACTAAATAAATTATGAGGGCGAGGCCCAAAAAGCTTAGTGTGCTTTTCTTGTTACACGGTGGTTTATTAATGTGTTATATTGATTTCAGAGTGTGTACCAGACATATCACTACTTCACGAATGTTTTCAACTTGTTAAATTGGAACACTGCTTCAAAGGTAAGTTATTTTCTTCTTGAATGGAAAACGTATGTTTATGTTTTTTTCCTCAAATTTTACTTGTTTTTCTCCACTTTCAATTTCCTGATAGCTCCCTTCTTATAGCGTCAAAATTTTCCAGGAAAAATTCAATTTCCGTTAAAAAAATAAACAAACAAAAACAAGAGACTTTTGGGGCATTTAGAATCCCAAACATTACGTTTCGAATTTTTTTTAATTTGAGGAAGCATATTCTAAAAAACCGATCATTTTTAACAAAAACCTAGATCTTTCTTATTTTTTCAAATGATGAACGTTTGAACTTTCAATTTTTGCTTCAATATTGCCTGTTCGTGAAAAGCACCCTTGTCTGCGACACAACATGTACAAATCGAAATTTCCCATGTTGAATTTTAAAAGAAAAACGATGAGTTCCATAGACAAATAAATTATACGTAGCCGGTTGCCAAAGAATTACATGTTCCTAACATGAACCTGCCATCAATCATACATGTATATGTACATTCAGTCAAACTTTTAACATAAAGATAAAATTTGCCAACAAAAAGCGTCGTATACAAGTAAATTATGCACTATATCGCTTGTACTAAACCCTGACGGCGATTCAGGTCCGGTTCTTATTGTTGTTGCACAAATAGGATCATGGCCTCGACCGTGCAAACTAAACTGGAATAACCGCAATTAGTTTAACGTTATCCTTGAATGTGAAGACACGAGGTAATTTAATCCTCTAAAATGGGAATCGACGAAAATCGATCCAAGAATTACAGAATAGAAAATGTGGTCGCGAAGGCAAAAAATTCTTGATTCATGGAGGTGCCTGTCACGAACGACGTATGGCGCACGAAGATAATTTTGATGTATTAAATTCCATAACTGGGTTATTAAAAAATTTTGTCCCAGAAAATAAAATCCGATATTCTCCTGGCGGAGGTGTCCCTACAAATTTAATTATCCTAATGCGGTGTGGCTCCAAATTGTTTTCTAAAGTTCTGAGTACTAAAGAGGGCTTGAAACTCCTCATTCTGTATTTTGTGTTTGAATACTTTTATGAACCTTTTATTTGCAAAACTTATCCGGACAGTTTATTTCTTGTTTATTTTTTTCCAAAACTCCTGTACTAAACTAGATAAAAAGTTTTATTTTTTTTAATTGACTGAACACTAGAGACCACGAAAAGTTATGCAACCACATTTGCTCCAAATATCTCCTCAATCTTACTTTAGATTGTCTGATAAAGTGATGGATTAAATGATTCGAAATGGCAGTAATTCTACATATGTTGGGTTAGGACACGCATTTGGACTTAGCATATTTGTAGCGAAAATCCCTCTAGATTTCGGTATATGTGGCTGAAACAAGAGGGCTTTAGACAAGCGAGAGCCTTTATAGCAGAATCCATTTCCTGTCCTTATACAAGAAGGCTTCTTAACTGGAAGAGAAACGAACTGAGAACAATAGGTGACACTTAACTGGACACTAATCGGCGAAACGTGTCTTACCCAAGATAGACACCATTGATAAATAAGAAGTTTGGCTGAGACAATGATAATCCCACTGCTCATTTCATTTGTCTGTGCGATTGGGTTGCAATCTGTAGTTTTCTTTTTTTGTTTTGAAATACAGCAGGATTACATATGTAGATTGTCTACCTTTTTAAATACTTAAATAAGTTGTAGAACTATTAAAAGAAATCTAATAAGTGATATCCTATATTTTTAGGAAGTTATAGTATGAAGAGTGTAAATGTCAAACTTACATTGTCTGTTATACAATACCTACATAATAATCATAAAAACGCAAGTTTTGCAACCAACCATCAGTTTTATAACCCATATTTTATAGGATAATGCTCGTTTCAAACTATTTGACCGTTTCATCTTCTAGATTTCAATTTCTGTAACTCAATTTCGATCACAAGTGGAGAATGCCAGTTTTATAACTGCACTTCCCATTTATCACTTTTTGTTTGAAAATTTTGAACTGTATATAATTAAAAATTAAACTTTTAAACTATTCAGTACAGTCTGACCTAATCCAGTGACAGGAAAACCGATAATTTAGTCGGAAACTCGGATGTATGTGGTAAAATTTAATGTTGTTGTCTGAAAATTTACCGCATTCAGCATCAGGTTTGAACAAATGCAAATGAAAAATTCTATTAAACATTTATAAATACAACTTTATAATATTATTGGAGGTCATATGAAATCCCAAAACCCATCCACCATCATTGCCGGAACTATTTTAATTAAATTGAACCTAAAATATTCCGTTTATTATGTTAAACCTTTTTTTATTTATTAACCGAAAATCGATTTAAAACGTTTGTTATTGTCCTTGGGGATGGTATTAAAAACTAATGACCCACTCAAGTTAATTACAACCAATATGGATCGGTACTAAGCCCTAAAACTTAATAAGCTGCAAACATAAATTTAACCTTAATCCCACAGGTCTACTACAATGATAAGGAACAAAAGGAGTTCAAAACTAGCTATTTCCGAACCCGATAAATAAATAAAGGCGAAGAAACAACCGCTATTACCTGTGTTCCATCTATGTATTTACATTAAGACAAAGATAAACAAAAATGACAAATGACAATTTAATTCATTTTCCAAATGGGATTTACGCTACTTACCCCATTTCGTATTTGTATTGGAAATTTGATCTTTTTTTCCTCATTTTTAACTTACATATAACAGGAAAATTTTGCTCTCCCGTGGGAGACTCGTTATAAGTAAACGTTTTAGAAAACGTTCTTAGTATTAAAGTTTAATGGGACCAGACAACAAACTTTTCAGTTTAATTTCTTTTCTTGTGTGCCTTCAAAATAAAGTCAAGAATGGTGAAATGTTTTGAGAATTTTACGTGGAAAAGTGGATTAATTTTTTTTTTTTTTTTTTGGGACAAAAAAAATCCCTATGAACAAACGTTCCGGGACATGAATGGATAAAAATTTTCCACGCAGATATGCAAACAATTGTCGTTGGAATCAATGACAATGAAAATTCAGGGATTAAACATAACTTGAAAAAAAAAAATTGGTGGCCAAAGATGCTTTTATTTGTCAAAATCCGTTAATTGGCAAAAACGTTCTTGTGTAGGATTTATTAGTGTCATTTACCATAGATGCAGACCACAAAAGCTTTTTCAATTTCTCAGAAAAAAAAAATATTTTTTTCAAGACAAAGGGAGGGGACGTTAAATGATGAACGCGTAATAAATCTCTGAAGCTCGTTAACCTTAATTTGGCAAATTATCTTATTTTCAAGGGCTCTCTTTCATTGGAAAGAAAAAATTCCATTTAATTTCCTGCTTCGCGCAAAAAACGGAGTTTTATCTAGATAACGTTGCGGATTATCCGCTTTTTCTTAATCGGACTTTGAACACCTGTCTATTAACAACTAATTTCATAATTTCCGTATCCATTCGAGAACTCAAAAGTTAAAAGGTAGAAAAACACTTCTCCTAAGTTTTCATACATTACGAATGTAAAGTATGTAAAAGAAAGAGCTAAATCCATTGGTAATTTTATCCTCCTTCCTATTCACTAAGTTTACAACAAGAAATTTCACTTGAATAATAAAACTTCTTTATGTCACATTCCCAACTCTGTACTTAAGAGAGTTTCATCAACAGGAGAAGTATAGTAAAATTCTTAGTAGGTATAAAGCAACATTATATTATCTTAATTATAAATTCTCTACGAGATGTAGACGAAAAATTTAACAAGATTTCTGACATGTTCCAGAACAACAAGCCAAACTCTCTCCACAACTTAATGAACCGTTGTTTATCAACTGGTAACAATTATCTCCAAGTTCTAAAAATATAAAATAAAATAAATTTAAATTAGTAAAACAGTGAATGTACTTACCAGGGTATACACACGATGGACATAAGTTTCCCTCTTTAATAATAATCCCCGGAGAGGGGCATAGAATGCTGCATCTTCGAACTCGACCACTCTCAGTTCCTACGGTCACCATTAAGATAACAATGACCAAAACAGTACGTTGAGCTACACTGAATGTCATGATTCTAATGAAATTTTTACACGCTGTTTTCCTATAAACAATCTATTTGGTTTTATACCTGCAGGAGGTGATGCGAATAATTAATATTTACAGACAACTGTATGTGTGCTGATAAATTAGCGATAGTGCTAGCTTTTTGTTTTAATGAAAAATTGTTGTTGAAAGAATAAAGACATACGTAAATAGATTTTTTACCCTTTAGGCTACATGTAAATTATCACTTGCGTAATTTGTTTAAAAAATAAAATAATTATTGTAGACTTATATGAAAATTACATAGATACATTAAAACGTGTAGTCACTGTTAGTAAACATTGTATTTAATTTTAATTAAGGGATTAGTCATTTTTAGAGATCGTCGACAAAAGGCCTTTTGCTGCTCAAAAAAGAAAAAAAAATATGTATAAAAAAGAATTCTTGAAAAAAAAAAATTTTAATAGTTAGAAAACTTTTTCATGTTAAAACTGCTAAAACTATTTAATTTTTTTTTATATAGTTATACTGTTAATACTTGATATTAGTTTTAAGATATTTGACGCCCGTGGGTTCCTAGCCAACAATGTAGCTCGCTAGAAATTGAAATTCGTTGATTTTTCTTATAAACTTTCCGGACAAATGGAAATCGATAACTAAAAAAGCCATTCTAGAAGCAAAGTTGCTACCCGAAAAAAGCTAACACCGCAGTGCTGTAACCCATTTATCTCTGTGATTAAGATACACAGCACTTGGGCATTACTAATTAGTTTAATTATTTTTCATTTTCCATTTTTCAGGTAAGTGCCTACAAAGAATCCGTTAACTGAGTCTGCATTGAAATTTAATCATCTCGAAATCCTATTAACTGGTTTAATCAAGTAAATACTTAACACTAATCGAAAACAAATCTTATAGAGCAGAAAATAGGCAGCAGCTATGATGTAAACAGAAAAGGAATTAAAACCATTTGTGTTCGTATCCTTCATTAAGTTTTACCTTATTAAGTTAACAACTGGCAATTTCACTTGAAGAATACAACTTCTCTTCATTGCAGGGTCGAATTGTGTAAGTACTTAAGAAAATTTCATCACTTTCTAAATTAGACTAAAACTCTTCTTAAGCATAAATCAATATTTTATTAACATAATGATACAACTTCTAACGAGTTGAAATGAAAAATTTTACAATATTCGTAGCACGTTCCAGAACTACATGTTAAAGTACTTCGGGAGCTTCAAATTAAAGTGTAAAAACTTTTTCTAGTTTCATCTAAAATAGTGATAATAAAGTCAAACAATTCAAAGAAAGTCCACCAGGAGCCATATACATGGTGCCCGTTTTTCGAATTCGAACATGATCATTTCAGTTCTTTGAAGAAGTACGAAGTTGGTTAAATTCGAAAGTTAATAATATGTAGTTGAAAAAATTTAGTTATTCTTGTAAGTCGTCGAGACGATTAAAAAAATCTGAATTTTTTAATTTTCGTATTTCTTCTTTACATCGAAGGCTGCGAAAGGGAGATATTTTAAACTGAAACATTATTGAGGCACTTTTTTACGAGGAATTCAAATATGCTTGCGAAAAATTCAAGGCACTCTAGATGTGAAAGTTACAGTAGTCAACCTTATTATTCCGTATGACAGCCATATTGAATTTTTGCATTTTTGAATAAAGCTTCTTTTACTGATTATGGTGATGAATATGATATGATTCAAGTTCACGGTTCCATTAAAATATGAAAAGAAAAAATCGTTTTTGTGTAAAATATGCATTGTTTTGTTTAACAAAAACATATTTTTGATAATTCGATTAAATCAAATTTTTTTTTTCGATGGGAAGTTTAACCTTTATGTGACCGAGATAGTACCTGGATACTAATACTGTTTTAAAAGTCTAATTTCTTTTTCGTTTATTATTTTTATAGTTCTCGTCGTCGTCGTGATATCTCGAAATGTATATTTTTTGAATAGATTATTGTATATTATTATTTATGTTTCCTTCTTCATTTTGCAAATATCTAAAAGTCTTACACTTTTTGATGATGTATATGTTACGAGTAAAGTTAGGAAATATCCAGAAGATAGGTTAGCAAAGGTAGTGAGTGTTTCCTAGCTTTACCCGTAACATATATGTACATATAAATATGGTAGCCAGATATTAATACTCAAAACATTCTTTTCTTTCTAAAATGCGACCCTTCACATGGATGGAATCACATACATTTTATTCAAACCATAATAACAACTTATACAATAATCAATATTATACAATACTGGATATTAAATTGGAATATTCTTCCCTGTTTTCTGCCAATGCCACGCTTACCCTCAAATTTGCTTGCGACCATTAATTGTAGGAGTTTGTACTTCAAACTGCGCCTACCGTATCCGAAATAGACTACTTTTCGTCGTGTGATGCTAGTTAGAAATTCTCTTTCTTTGTTTACCTACTCTTCGGAGTACCTATTCATTTGTAATATGATATACACAAAACATTAGACAAGAAAAACATACACTGATCGTCAAAATTAACGCATATTTTAAAAATGCATTAAATTTTGAAAATGAATATCTTCCCAACTACTGGTCGGATTTGAATGATTTTTTTTACCAATTGTAGTCCTGTTATAGGTGAATTTCTTCCAATAAGGAGATGCTCAAAAAATAAAATCACCATATTGTACAGGGCGTATAAATAGTGTCATGTTTTTCTCATCAAAGTTTAATGTCTTTTGTGGGCAATAATAAGTGGCTCAAGCATATGAAAACCATGCAGTGATGTAGCCTGATGTCTAATGAGTATTTTGTTTTTTTTAATCGCCTCTCTATCTTGAACCCTTCCAGAGATATTCAACTTTTTCAAGACAGCTTGCATTTTTCCCTATGAAGTTTATTAAGCTGCCGGATAACATTAGTGCAAAATTATCATTGTTTATGTACAATGGAAACATGATAACCTGAAAATGGAGACATAAGAGGAATTCAGTGTATAGTTTTAATATTCCTCGGCCACCTGGCATTGCCCACGGAAGACGTTAAATTTTGATGAAAAACACGACACTATTTATTTACCCTGTATAATATGAAGATTCTATCTTTTGGGCATCTTCTCGCTGCAGTATATTCATCCATAGTAAAGCTACGATTGACCAAAAAATCATTCAAATCCGACCAGCGGTTGTGAAGATATTCATTGCTAACATATAAAATGCAAGAAGTGTTAAAAAGTTGAATATCTCTGGAAGGGTTCAAGATAGAGAGGCGATTAAAAAAAACAAAATACTCATTAGACATCAGGCTTCATCACTGCATGGTTTTCATATGTTTGAGCCACCTGATATTGCCCGCAAAAGACATTAAATTTTGATGAGAAAAACATGACACTATTTATACGCCCTGTACAATATGGTGATTTTATTTTTTGAGCATCTCCTTATTGGAAGAAATTCACCTATAACAGGACTACAATTGGTAAAAAAAATCATTCAAATCCGACCAGTAGTTGGGAAGATATTCATTTTCAAAATTTAATGCATTTTTAAAATATGCGTTAATTTTGACGATCAGTGTACCTATATTGATGAAGAAGTACAATGTCGCTACTAGTGCCCTGGTAACATTCCTATCATTAGAGGATATTTTCCTTCCCAGTCACAAATTTCTACAATACTTCATTTATCTTTATTTGAAAATAGCATTTTATCGAGAAACTAGTAGTAAATTGATTGAACGAAAAAAAAACACCACTGAAATTTAATTGAACTGTCAAAAATATGTTTGAGTCAATCAAAAAAATGTATGTTTTTTCAAAGCATTCTTCGTCAAAACGTTTTTTTATTCATATTTTCATGGAATCGTGGAGTTGAACTATATCGTATGATACACCGTCGTAATCAGTAAAAAGAACTTTATTCAAAAATGTAAAAATTCAATATGGTTTCCATAGAAATAACAAAGTTGACTACTGTAACTTTCACATCTAGAGTGTCTTGAATTTTCCTCAACGATATATGAATTCCTCGTAAAAAAAATGCATTAATAATGTTTCCGTCTAAAATGTCTGTCTATCTTTCGCGGTTTTCCATATAAAAAGGAAAAACGAAAATTGAAAATTTCAATTCTTTTCAAAAATCTCGATCAACTATAAAAATATCTAAATTTTCTCAAATATATTATGGACCTCCTAATTGTGCAACTTTGCCCTAATTTAATCGACTTCGAATCTCTTCAAATAACTGAGATCCCCATGTTAGAGCTCGAAAAACGAGCACCCTGCATGCACTTAGCACCAATATCTCTATTATGATATGAAGGTTAGGCATTTTTGTATTCTTCCAGATTCACTTCAATACAGCATTGAGTTGAGATCAGGGCATTTGGTTCTATTGAATAGTAGTGTTGGTTTTTGTCACGTAAAAAATCGATTTAAACTCAGGAGTCGTAATAAAATTCCCTTTTTGAATGATGTAAGATATTTGAAAGACCATAAAATACTGACTTTTTACACTAGAAACGCTATACCAGTTGGATCTAATGAAGTTTCTGGGAAAAACGATTTAGGAATACCAGGCACGTAACATATCGAATGCGAACTACGCAAGAAATTGTTTTTTTTCTCATTGTTTGTTATATAGTTAAAATTGAATGTTTGCGTTAAAGTTAATCTCTAAACTCGACTGTTAACATGTTTTTTTATTATGTAAAAAATACATTTCAGGCTTTTTTTATTTTTAGAAATTTACAAATCCAAATTGAATACGATTTTCAATTCCAAAAATAAAAAAATATACTAAGTGCACTCGAAAAATTAGGTAGATACATATAACATGTTTACCATGTACCATTAAAATCCTCTTTTGTTTTCCTCATTATTTCAATATGGCAATAATTGTATTTCAAACATAACAGGTACATTTTTAAGCTTTTATTTATTCACCAATATAATAGAAAATAAATGTACACAAACCGATTGAAGTGTAAAATTCCTTTGAAAGTGCACGTCAATGAACCTGCTTCCCAGATGGTGGTAAACTAAAATTTCCTGCAAACAAACAAAAACTGCATTTTTCCTGTTTCTTGAATGAATTATTCAATAGTGTAAGTTTGTCTTTTATTTTAGAAAACGTTGTTGTTGTTTCTGTGGCCCAGTTTTGATACCAAACGAGCATTATTCTTTATTAATTACCCACCTGAACTAAAAAAAATTAATATTGTGGGTCATCGCTAGGCTCGCAACGATTATTACAGCATCCACAGGGACTTTCTACCAATATTTCTCCAGCTGGACAAGTAGGGGGACACCAAAGGCATTCAATTGGAGGATCTGGACACTCGATATCTACAATAATAGAAAAAAAAGTGTAAAAATTAAAAAACAATAACTTGAAAACTTGATGTTAACAGGTGTAATAACGGAGCTCTATTACTAATTTATTTTTAATTCTAGGAAATCCCCAACCAATTGTTTATAATTGTATCCGCAATTTATTTGTTTGGAAAATGACGCAATACGGGGTTTTACTGTTAAAAATTAATGTTAAAATTTTTAAATGATTCGTTTACCTTTCGGAACACATTGATTTAAGCAACAATTATTGCAAGGACTGACCACAAGAGTTTCATTCGCGGCACAAGTAGGACATCGAAGACATTTAATATTGGGACAATCCAATGGTTGATTGTATACAGCTCTAAAGCTGAGAACAATAAAAATGATTAAACAAACCTTCACGTTCATTGTCTCATATAATAATAATATATCGCTAGACAACAGCACTTATATACAGTTCTTTATCATTGTTTTTTTTTATTTTATCGTCATGACCAATAAGTAATGTATGTACATGTTATTATTTTATTTTTCAAATTGAATACGTACAACCAAACATTGTAAAGAACTACCTGATTAGTCGTTTAAGTTTATTTTTTAATTTATTTAACAGAACACGCTTATCAACAATATTAAAACAAATCATACTTTGTTTGCCAAATGCAAACCATTGACGTTGTATATTAGATTTGAATTTGCTCATGCTGACCCTTTTGAACTCATTTCTAATTCCGGGCGTTTGAAACTGCGCTCTAACACCACGGTTTTCTAGAAAATTGTCTTAATTTCTCACAATTTCTCTAGGGACACTAATAATTTCTAACCTGAAACTGACTCCAGGAACCGTAACAGCCCTCTGTGTGTGCACAATTAACAATCGTCTCTTCTCTCGATCTTAACAATGGAATTAGAATAATGGCCTCTGGATTTATTTGTTAAATATTCATTTAATATATCAAAGTACTGTGTGTCATTCTGGAGTTGAGATATTAAAATGTAGCTTTCCAAGAAGCTACTCACGACTGGAATGGAGAACAAAATAAATTAGGAGGTAATATGCTTAGAAGAGCTGTGTAAACGCCAGCAGAAAAGACAAGAAGGATAATCTTATTACAAATATCCGATTGAGTAAAAAAGACTGCGAATGAGCTTCTTACATTCGTCTGGAAGTGGAATAATCGCAAAATGCTTGTAAACATTTCAGTTTTTTATGGTCTAATTCTTCTTTAAATAGAATTTGGAATTTTTTTATTTTTTGACATTTGGAATTCTTAATTTTGTTTACCCGGACCACTTAAAAAAGAAAAAAAACTTTAAATGGCCAAAAAGTGAACAACAATCCCCTAAATAATTCTACATTAGTATCAATAAATTGCAGCTGGCAACCGTAGTTCCCCAGCGAAGCTTCGCTTTGGATTCTTGCCAAAAAATAGTCATACATATTTTTCGTCGACTTATATTCAACTTTAATTTATCCAGAAATGTAAAACCCTTGTTTTCCTTGTACATTATCGTGTTGTCACCTGGAATATTTCATGAGTTTAAAGGTGAAACGTCAGAAATGGATGAGTGACAAAATTTCTTAATGGAAACGCTGTTAGGCTCCATTGAAAAGTCGAGGGTTATAAAGTGTTCCCCTTCATGGGGTTGACTGAGGGTTTTCCATGAACTTTAATTAATGGCAAAATTTTTGCATGTAAAAAAATCTCGTTAGTAATGATTATTAATTTATTGTTAAGAAAAGCGTATTTCAAATTAACCAAGAGAATAAAACTCCATTAAAACTCGGCCGAGTTTCATAAATTACTACCGTTAGACTATGGAAAATTAAAACATTCCCTCGAAATTAGCATGAATGTCGTTTTTTTCCCAAATTTGCATGACGAACAAGAGTGTTTTGATTGATGATGCGACATAACAAAAAAAAAGGCAAATTTTCGTCGGCCTAAAGTGAGAATCCCTAGAGGCTTATTTTATTGGCATACGGGTTTTTTTCTGTGAGTTTTCCCATGCGACTCGTAAAAGTCTTTGAACCCATTTCCAGATGAATTCTAGGAGCAAATTTCGGTATTATTCAAAATATCCATTGAAATGCGAACGCAATAAACTAGACTTTTTGGAGCTTTTTAAGAGAACAACAAGCTATAAAACTGAAAAATGCTTCTTCGGAATGTTAACTTCTAGTTAAAAAGGAGCAAATTGTTTGTAGTGGAAACGTCAAAAACAGCTATTTCATAAATTGGTCTTAGAACTTAAACAGATACGTTTTACTCGAAACATTTCTACTCGCGGAAAACCCTCGTTTCTTTTCTAACACAAGAGGCTATATAGTCAACTTCCTGAAACGAATTCAGTATGCAAATTTACCTTTTGCTACTTTGCCAGCTCTCGTAAATTGATCCAATTTATTTTTCAGATTCGATCCAGGTTTTGCTTTTCGTTTCTATATTTAATCCCTTCATTCGAATCAATTTATTTTTCATTAACCTAAAACAAGATTAATATAATACACTTTACCAGTGGTAAAGTAAAAATTCCTGTTTGCTCAGCTTTTTGTTCGAACTCTAGACTGAATTATTTTAGGCAGGAGTAATCCGTGCATTCAATTAAAACTGATTAGGAGATCCTAAGCTTCATTATTCCTTTTCTTTTAATTAAGTTGACTTCGATTCGTCGAGTGCTAAATTAAGGTTTATGGAAAAAAAATTCAATAAATTATTAACTGAAAGACAAAATCAACACAATAAAATAATGATTTAATATTTGTAGAAAGTTAAAACAACTGTGGATCCGAACAAACGCATAACGTTTAATCGATTTAACACAAACGATATATTAATCCTGGATTTGAGTTGCTTTTTCGTTACCAAATTATACGGGACTCCATTTTGAATGGCGTAAAAAGGGTTGGAATACAATGGACATCATAAATGTATGGTAATCCTAAAAATTCTAAGCGAGAATAGATGATACTGCAGTTGTTTTTTCTACCTATGGAAAATGTTTGTAATGTTTCATTGACCTCGAAATATATCCACTTGTTTTGTCAACAAATATTTTGTAATTGCAAAACCATTAATTTCAATATTTTTGTTTGTTTTCTTTTGGAAATTTTAATAAGTTTCAAACCAAAACTGCATTTTTATTTGCCAAAAATTGAAATAATTAAAAGGAAAAATTTACAGCGGCTGAAATTAGAACAACGTTTTCATTAAAAACCAGAATGGCAGTAGTGTTTTAATGATTCAGTCTGCGAGTAATTCGTTTTGCTTTTTGCGAAAGGTAGAAATTTGCTTTCCAGATGAGGTATCAGTAAAATAAACTTGGCAATTAAGTACATTTTTCTTGTTTTCTTCCTGCACTTCTTTGTATCTTCAATCAATTTCTTGAAATAGGCATTCTATTAGTTTAAAAACAGAGTTTGAGCAACAGCGAGGAAACCATCAATTTCTGAACAAATTGTCAAAATAAAACTTCCTGAACTAGGATTAGATAATAGGTCAACTATTGAACGGTAACTCACCAGGAAACACAGAATTATTTTACTGCATTTTTTAAAAGAACACATGAATTGGATTATTGACTAGTACAAGTAAGTTTTGTTTCATGAAACCAATCGAATATAAATGCGTCGTATTTTTGTTTTTCTCTTTTTTCCACGCGCAGATCATACATGATAATTGCTACAAAAGTATTGAGTTCCTGAATAGTTTAACCACACCTTAGTTATCAAAAAGTCCAGATTTAAATACTATAAAGCAAGAAAACAATCAATTAATAACTTCGGCGTCGTCTTTTTTCTCATTAGGATTTAATATTTTAAGTAAATTATTATGTTATTAGACATTAATATTGTTTGTTTTCAAAATTTCACAGTTTTTCTCTCTTTCTTCGATTCATCTTCAGATTCATCCAATGTATGTTCATCTGCTTTCTTCAATTTCATCATAATTAATCGTCTCTTTCTGCTAAATTACAAATTACTTATTACTAAATGGCTACATATGTATGTGTATCCTAAAAATATCTACATATGTAGATTTACACATACAGGGTGTCCCGTTTTGTTTCCGACAAATTGAAAGGGGTGATAGATCTTATCATTTTAAGCAACAAAGTTCATATGAACATGGGTCCGAAATCCCTTCGTTCTCGAAATACAGGGTGTCAAAGTTGAAAAAAACAGCACAGTCATTAATTTTTAACTTCTAAACTGTTTAAGATTTTTTAACGAAATTTGGTATATGAGTTTAATATATTGATAGGTTTAACCCAAAAAATTACCAACTTTAACCATTCACCAGTGGCGGAGATATAGATGTCATCTTTTATTACAATTTTGTATAAAAAAAGGACTCCCATATCTCCGCCACTGGTGAATGGTTAAAGTTGGTAATTTTTTGGGTTAAACCTATCAATATGTTAAACTCATATACCAAATTTCGTTAAAAAATCTTAAGCCGTTTAGAAGTTAAAAATTAATAACTATGTTATTTTTTTCAACTTTGACACCCTGTATCTCGGGAACGAAGCGATTTCGGACCCATGTTCTTATGAACTTTGTTGCTTAAAAAGATGAGATCTATCACCCCCTTCAATTTGTCGGAAACAAAACGGGACACCCTGTACATCCCATAAGAAGGTAAACAGTAATTTTTCACGTAAGTGTATCGAAAAACTTTTTAGTAATTACATTCTAAAATTCTTACCTGTTCATGTTGAATATACAATTGACTCACTAAAGCAGTTTTTTATTAGAAAATTTAAAAAAATGTGCGACACTACAATATATCCGAATATTCTTGATATCTTTGAGCGAAATTTTCAGAAACAAATTGGTGTAGATCATAACATCCTGTACGTCATAATGCTCTGAAAATACTAGAATACGAGTGAAATATTTAACAATATTTTTATTATGTGTTTACAACACTTCAACAAATTTTGAAATTATTATGGCACACATACAGGTCTGGAAAATCAAAAACTGCTATCGGGAATACAATGAAACAGACAAAGTTCTTGATTTACAGTTTTTGACTTTCCACACTGTATGTCCCAGTGAGTGCGAAAAGGTTAAGAAATTCCAAAAAATTCCTGTCAGTTGTAAATTTTCCTACAGACGCTAAAGTCTGCTTGTGCAAAAAGATTGATAATGTTTGTCAAGCTTGTAGTTACGTGTGTAGCCACCTTAAGAAATTATTCATGCAAACAACATGTTTTTTGCTTTTAAATCACTACATACATTTAAATTTAATGATTCATATGTAGTTCTTTTAAGTATTTTATCACATAACCAAATTTTACCATAAAAAAATTTATTTCTGAATAAATCTGGATTATCATCTTGTGGAAAACCCGCAGTCGTTTTCCCAGAAATTCTAGGATATTCAAAAACATCTGATTGCTCCAAAGTAAGCTAAGAAACATATTCTTATTCATGTAATACTTAAGGGAGCAATGCAACTTGCGGCTTCTAGGTAAAAGACCCAATTTTCGGTATATTTTTTAAAGCAGTGGATAAAAATATCGTCTTGCCCTTTTTTTATATTAAAGGCAATGTTCTGAAATTTCTACTGAATTTTTTGCCCGTTAGTAATGTTATTTCCCGATTTTACCCACGATTTTGAAATAAATATGTGTTTTTTTATCAACATTTTATGTTTGGTTGGTCATCCTGATTGGGGTTTTTTGAGAAATTCTAAAAAAGAAACTCAGTAGATACAGGATGAACAGAGGAACAAGTAGATTTTTGAGTTTCTCAAATTCATTCAGTAGTTTAAGAGAAAAGTGCAGAAGAAGATCGAAAAATGTGATTTTACAGGAAAGCACTTTAAAGTTGGCGCATGAAGATGGCAACTTTCGGACTCCCCCAGTCTCACACTGTTCCTTCTGTTCTATGGTGAATATTTGCATTTTTCTTTTTTTCTTTGTGTTCAGGAGATGTTTTTTGATTAAAAAAAATAAAAAGGGAAAACCGAATTTTTCATCATTTTCAAGTTGCACTGCCCTCTTAATGTTATTTGCTTTTGAAAATTGGGTAAATAGTACGTTATGTGGTTATATCTCATTTTTTTATATTAAATAGTTCATTTTATATTATTTTTTATAAGAAAAATGTAACAATTTCTAGGAAAAATCATCTTACAAGTTGCAATAATGTTCCCTTTATTTGCTAGTGACTTAACTGATGTTTCAATATCTATTTTCGCTGTAAACCATTTATCTCTGTACTTCTTCTTATCGCGGGCGTATGTGGGCTTATGAGAAGCCATCATCATCATTATCCCTGTTCGCAGGCTCCCTAATTTTTGTTGAGCCAGATGTTTTTTCGACTCGTATCTTGTAAACGCTATACCATATTTTATATAAAATCACATTACTTAACGCCATCTTGTGATTCAATATTTCTTAACCTTTTGGGAGCGTTACTATTTTAGTTTCTTTCTTCCGAAGTTAATTAACTCTAATTGGATTAATTTAGGTACTATGTTTACCGTGCCACCATAAAGTATTTCTGATATTGAAAGAGAAAACAAGATCTTTTTTTCGCAGAGAACACGAGATTCCCTTGAGCTCCTTACAGGGTACAAACAAAGCTGTAAAAAGTTTTACGTCTTAAAGAGCAATAAATCACCAGTGAGGGGTTCCCATGTATAACTGCTGACAATATAAACGTAAAACCTTTTAGCAAATACATACACTATAACTTTTCTCCGCCAAGAATTATCGAAGATGAACCAAGGAAAATTTAATTTTAGGAACTTTATTTATGTTTTAAAATTTAATAAGAAAATGCTAATTAAGTTTTTTGTGAGAGTGTCAGTAACCAGTGTTTTGTTGGAGCTCATTTCCGTTAATGAAATAATTAAACTTCGGCAAAGAGCCCTCGACCAGCAACATTTATTACCCTGACTATCAATTCATCTTTAATAAAATAAACATGTCATTTAATAAGCTACATAAATTCCGTGTCGAAGCCAATTTAACAGTTTCATGCTTGTATAATAGTTCGGAAGTAGGCATGGAATTTTCCAATAAGTAGTTACATAGTTGAAACTTAATAGAAATTGTTTGATCATGCAAAACACAGGCATATATTAATAAATATTGAAATTATGAAACTCGAAGAATAATTTCAAATAATGCATGTTCAATGTTTTCATTAATATAATATGGTTTCATTAATAAAACGTCGACACAGTATAATTCCTGCAAACCTGAGCCTAACAAACTTTACTATTTTGGTTTTCCTGGATTTTCTACCTTGAAAGATTTCGTGTTAGATCGCAACTGAATAATTTATCAGCAGCAAATTGCGTTTCCAGAAACAAAATTCTGGAAAATTAGGCACCTTAATAAGATCGACCTTTTAAAAATTACCCTCCAATCAAATTTTCAAAACAGATTGATAGATTAATTGTTGCTGTTCATGGAAAACTGAAGAGTTGAATCGTTTCTGGACAGCTTGAGTTATTTATCATGTCCACAAATTGGATTTCTCATCGTTACAAAGATGAGAATCATACAATTTTCTAGTTGACGCTTTGAAATTCGTTAGAAATTCTCGGCAATGAACAATAGTGCGATGTGGTTGATGATGTTATGAATATTAATGATTTGTAAAGAAAATGCCGGGTCGTAGTTGACATGTTTATGAAAATGTTCAATATAACCATTAACAAACAACTAGTTGCCAAGCAAGAAGCTATTTTTATGATCTAGTTATATAACATGAAGCTTATCAACGACAAAGTAATTTAATATTCGCCGTTTTACAGTGAGAAATTGTTTTCAATCTCTTTGCAACAATTTTTATTTGCTTTTGAAAGTGACCATTACTGCCACTATAAATTGCTTTCGAAATTAATGGAATAAATTAAATATTACAAAATTTGAAAACGCACATTTTCTTGATAACAGCGTAACAGATCGAGTTTAATCTAATTTTGCATGAGCCTAGAATATGGTTATTATCCAAATACTGTTTTCCCTGGATAGTTTCAAGCGGATTATAGTTGAATTCGTGTTCGATAGAACAGTTAAAACAGATAAATTTATAGAATCAAAACGTACCTATAAGAAAATTTTTATTGATCCGCTTTTCCAGTAACATTCTTATTACTTATATCTGGATAAGAAGATTTACTTTTGAAATAATCTAGAAAATCTTCAAAGAAGCGTTATAATTCCAATGCAATGCGGATTAAGCCATTTGCAGGAAACAATGGTTTTTATGAATTTAAGAGAAGAAAACAAAATCTAATTTAATGTAGAAATAAATTATTTTTTCCTTTTTAGTCGCGTAACTCCTGGGTGATTTTTATTCGTGGAATAATGCGGACGCCGTCTTAACGTAGATAAATGTTCGCCATTGCTTTTTAAGAGTAATAAAATATTGGGAAAAAAAAGAAAAAACTGTAACCACAATGGAAACAAAATATGAAGGTAAATTTGTCAAGCGTCCAAATGGTCGTTTCGAGTAAATCTTCTCTCATCATAGTCCATTTGAAACAAGTTTGTGTATGAAATTTGTCTTTGTGATAAAAAAAAAACGGCCAAGTTTCCTTAAAACCAAATATTTATCTTGAATTAAACTCAAAGCTTAGGCCTTCGAGTATATCTAACTTCCGCACCTAAGACGTATTATTTTAGGACGCATAGTTGACCGAGAAAGGGCTAATAAAAAGGCTGTGTCATCATCTTAATCCTTTTCCATCTTAATCTCTCGCGAACCACTTATTGTTGCTTTTTAATTATTTTTCTCATTTGACTACAGGAGGTGGCAATTTTCCTAATAGTCTCCATTTATCTATAAATTGATTCGTTGTTGCAGGAATTAGCGGCTGACGTTAATTAGAGCATCTACCACAATCGGTCTTCAATTAATGAAGCAACCAGTGTAGAATTTAACGGAGGTAAGATATTAAAATACATTATATAGGACATATTTTTTATATTTAAGGGGTATTTTTGTTCGTAAAATTTTCGATTGGATTCCACTCGTTTCGTGTTTACCATCATCGATTTAAAAAAATTTCTTGTAGGGTAGTATAAGAGCCACAGCCCAATAATCAAAAAGCTTATACTCATTATTAATTGACTATTTGGTATTAGAATCGAAAGAACATACAAGAATACTGTTACAGAAGCAGGCCAGTCGTCGATTTCCTAATAAATATTTTGTTTAGAAAATGAACATCCCTCCTATAAATATTTACTCACGTAACTAATGTAGGAAATGGGCATGTACAAGTCAGTAAATCTTCGCAATTTTTCACCAAAACCATAAATTTTATTAAACACCAAATTGACTTGAAATACGGCCCGTCCCTTTAGAGGTACACCTGACAGCTGAAAATTCATATGTATTTTTCCCTTTATGTATACTTTCAACAATATTGTTACCCTTTCGGCGGTCAAATAGGACCCGTGCTTTTTTATATCAGGTTTGAGACCTTTAATCCTCGCTGACACAATAGAATCCGCGCCCATGAAATGGGGAAAGCTTGCAGCAAAAGGGTAATCTGTAAAAGTGTTGCATAAAAATGACTTATTTTAAGTCTTTTATGTATATTCACTCGAATAACACGTTGAAATATCGGATAAACCATTGGGAAGTATCGGGTCACCCTTGAAACAATCTTTATTCTCCGGTATGGTCCGATTGAATGTGTCTAATGGGACTGTGTAATGATATGCGCTATAAATACCTTCCTTTACAACCTCTAAAAAATTAATCCATCCAGTTCCTTCTAATTTATTTAAGTGATATAGTTATGTACTTGCAAACTTCAAGCCAACATCTTGACAAAGTATAGACTTCCACACTCTGAGTGTCTGGTTTTTGGTCAGAAATTGCGGAAATAAAGTCGGTTCCGATGTATGATTAAACTTTGGTTTGCAATCCGAGTAGGTGGGTAACCAATCAGATCCGTCTATGTTATCTATTGCAAAGAAGTTCTCGTTTCCATATTTAGGTCCAATTTTCACAGTGATATTAAATTTATTTCGCAAATAAACCTTGAAAAGTCATTTTAAGAAACCGATTAGAAAATATTTATAGAATTTTAATACTTGGTGTAACACTCCTGCATTTGACGTAGGAACTAAAGATGGAGCAAACGGTCTGCATGCTTCCAACATTGGAGAACTAGCATTATGAAGATAATTGTATAGAGTCATGTTAGTGAAAGGTTCGTTTTTAAAGCGATTCATGAATGTACTAATGATTGTTCTTAGTAAGAACGGCTTAGAAGAAAAATATGCAACCAAGACCTAAAAAAACATTATTTAATAATATAATATACAGGGTGATCCCTAAGGGTGTTCCAATATTTAAAAACCTGATTCTTTGGATCGTTGTAAGACGAAAATATTATATAAACATATATTCTAAAATGAGTCCCTTCCCAGATACAGGGTGTTAAATTTAAAGAAATATATATATTTTTCCTCGTAATTTCAAAATGGTACAAATTAGAAAATTTTCTTTAAACTCGATACATGTGCAGTGGTCACAACAGTACATTTTCCTCTTATTTAAAGAAAAATACTGTAACTATAGACGTGCGTAGAGGCTACCATGTTAATTCTTATGGGGGAATGGGGGTACATCACTCGTATTTTCCAAATGCGATACATTTTATTAAATAACCGGTTGAAAATACATATCGTCCGTGACACGGCAAAATCTCGTATCTGATAAAAAATTCAATTTTGAAATTTTGGTGTCATATTGTAGAAATTCTCAAGGCGCATAAGTATGCAAACGTTGTACCTGCAAAAAATTTCTTAGGCCGAATATAAAGTAAAAACAAAACACGTATCTATCATTATTTCTCATGGTTTATGGTTTCTAAGATAGCTTGTTACACTAATTTTTTTTTAATTATTTATAAGAATTTTATCTTTTTATTTCTATTTTTTTTAACCTTATTCTGAAATTATTCATTTTTCCTAATGATACTAATAAAAATTTGTCCCAATCGATTTTAATCACTTTTTTTGTCTCTCCTATAAAATTTGTATTTTGTCAGATACGAGGTTTTACCGTGTCACGGACAATATACAAAATAGGGCTACAGTGTAGTTATACCCAGTTTCAATAAAATAACTTACGCCATTTTGAAAATACGAAGAAAAATATTTTATTTTTCTTAAAATTCCCGTATCTGGGAAACAACTGATTTTAGGACATCCATTACCGATGGAATTTTTTCGAACAAGAAGCAAAATCAATTAAATCATTTAAAACTTATGATTAAGTCAAGTTTAATATAATATAATTAATATTTTATAAATATTCATTTCAATTGCGTGTTCAATATGTATTATGCAATAGTGTCAGCGATGCTATTCAATTCGATCGAAAACAGTCTGCGGGAGGAAACAGTAAACTAATCGAATCAAGTACAAACACGTTCTAAACTGCAATGACATTATGTTTATGGGTTAAATTACACATTTGAATGTGGCATTTCAGTTTAAAACCAAAGAAAAAGCTTGTCCAGAAATTTTCTGTTGCTAGTATACATTTACATATGTAACATTTTCGTCTTATTGTTAGAACAATCCAGAGAATTAGCTCCTTAAATATCAGAACACCCTTGGAGACCAACGTGTAAAAATAATAAAGTATAAAAAGAGACCAAAAACGGACCAAAAATAGCCTTTATTCTTGCCCTTGATTTTCGATTTTTTTTTGGTAGTAATTAATAGTAATTCATGAGACTAATTTCCTGAAAGTTTCAATTTGAGTCTACTCTTTGCTACCGAGTTCGGAGTCTTCAAAATTGTCATTTTACCGTTTCCTGACAAAGGATCTTTGCATATTAGTTTTTAAAGAAAAACGTGACAGATGAAACTGGTAGAGCATGAAATGGCACACAATGTGATCACATTTACTGTGATCTTGAGGCCCCAATCAATGTCAAATGAATATTTTAATACCGCCTTTATCTTTTTTGGGAAGAATGGTTATTGAGATATTGTATATATACGGTTGGGATATTTCTATTTCATGACAGAAAGGACCTCAAGATGACAATGAATGTGATCATGTTGAGTACTATTTCACGCTCTATCACTTTTAAAAAATGATATACAAAGATTTGTTGCTAGAAAATAGCAAAATGACAGTATTGAGGCCGCAGAACTCGGCAACAAAGGGTACACTCAAATTAAAGCTTTCAGGAAACTAGTGTCCCATGGACTGCTATCAATTGCCATAAAAAAAAATTGGAAATCAAAAGCGAGAATACAGGCGATTTTTGCCCTCATTCTTTGATTGAACTTCAATTACTCACCAGCATAGCTAAATTGGGTGCTATAATCGTATCGTTTAAATTAATAGTGTTTTTTTCAGGGAGATATACTGGAGTTCTGGTTACTGTATAGGTTAACGTACTGTTTTCATTAAATTTTATATTTTCATGGGTGTATTCCTCTCTGAAATTAAGCTTTTTAATGAAAAATACTGTTTTGATAAAAGAAAATTGAAATTTTACTTATATATAATTGGTCCAATTTCTTGTAGATGAAGAAAATCATCGCTACCATTCAAGAAACGTTCAGAATTTGTAGTATTGAAAACGTATACATTTGCTAATAAATTAGAAGGTGGATTAGCCCAAAGTGTATATGGAGGGGTTCCTAAAAAGAAAAATATAATAAAATGCCTTCAATATAAAACGATTAATCGTAATGGAATTACCTGGAATCATTCTAAGTCTCAAATCGAAGAAGAATTTGGTTGGTGTGTAAATTAGTGACGACAACCCTAACGCTATACACAAAATTGCGAGATTGAGCCGCCATAGATCCGCTGAAAATTAACAAGGAAGCCGTATAATTAAAGAATAGAAAATACAATAAGGTAATTAACGACCTTAGTAAATAAAGGAAAAGTACAAAATTCGTAGGACCGTTCTAATGAAAAGGGTTTCTGTGTGTTTGGCGGTCACAAAACAAGATTACATTCAAAAGGCTAAGAGTAAATCTGAATATAAATTGTCTTTCTGGTTAAAATACATTTGAAAATGGAGTTTGCTTTTAGGTGGTAATGCTGACAGGCGTTGTTTAATTAATAGAAATGAGAGTTTCGTTAATAAACACCCTGTAGAAATAATGATTTTGTACAAATGAATGTTCAAAGGACACTGCACACCAGTGTATGTTGATATAAGACTATATTCGTCTTCTAAAGACAAGAAAATAAAACGATAAGGCCGACCCTAGTTCGTTTCTCTCGTCCCAGATAAAAAAGTAAATTGTTGCCCTTCGAAATTTGACTTCCCTCCTCCCCCACGCCTTATATGCTTGACCCTACAACTGAAAACGAGAATTTTTTTTACTGTACCGTCTCACCAATAAAGCCGGACAAGGTTATAAATTAAAGACTATATTAAATGAGGTATGATAAAATTTTTTTTTAAAAGCATTGAATGGGACCCTGTTGTAATGTTAATGAACCCTGAATCCAGGTAAACAGCAACTGTTCCTTTTTTTTAATTTAGACGGTTCTATTTAAAATTGGTAATTCCCGTTTCTATTTCTAATTATGGGGTGCAAAAGGGGTAATTGTGAAGAATTTATGGTTTAGCGTCACGTACACAGAATTCCTGAAGAACCGTAAAAAAGTGACATTCTTTGAGTAAAGGTTTTCCTTCATAACGCAACAGCGCACGATCATATTTCCGTAACAAGTCTAACAAAAATGTTAATGCAAAAATCCTTATGTTTAGGTAATTATCACATCCTCATTACTCCACTGACCTCATTCAATGAAAATATTATTGGTGTATACGGTGGTGACAACAACAAATAAGAAAAAGTTAATGATATGTTTGCGCATTTTGATATTGCAACATGGACAAAAATAAAGATTGGAATAAAAAAGTCAATGCACTTTAATAAATGATACTTGATAGCATTTTTGAAATATTCAAGTGACTCCCAAAACACATTCCCCATTGTCACCTTTCTTAGAGTCATCATTTTTTAACTAAGAATGAATATTGTATACTATCAACAAAGGCACGAAGATCTCACCCATTTTCATCAATGAAATATAATTTTGAACTGTTGTGTGCCAACATTCTATACTTGGAAATTCGAATATAACCATAATATAATTTCATGCGAATATTATATTTCAATATTAAACAAAGTTTAATTTGTCTGCCTCTTCGAAACTAATTTGAAAAGTTATTCTTTCGCTTTGTAAATTGTTACGACAGGAGGAGACTGAGTCCCCCAAAATGTAAATATGTATTCAGAATGGTTATCGAGTCGCTTGAGTAAAATGGAAATTCGGTGGCTTGAGGAAAAATATTTCTATCATCAAAATAATGTCGATATATTCGTCTAAAAAGATCTTTTTTAAAGATCGGTCCATTTTCAATCGCAAATAAAAGCAAACAAATATTATATTTGTCCTTATTGGTAAAAATTAATTTAATTAATGGTTTTAATTTATGTAATTATCCAGGCGTAAATTACAATAATTTAACGAATGTACTATTGCATTATATTCCTCATTAAAAAAAGAATGAAAAAATATTTTTAGAAAATATAAAAATGATAACCGTAATGGCAAAATTAAAACCAAAGAATTTAGTTAAAATCTTCAAAGTACTAATTCAAACCCCACAAGGATATGAATATTCAAAAGTGTAATTAGGTGGTTGCATTGCACATGCATAGGGCACGTTCCTCAATTCTTGCATCTCAACAAATTTAATCCCACTTGCACTACACTATATAGTATATAGGATGAATTCGTAATGGAATCATTATTTTTTAGTTTTATTGTTAAAACAACGTCTACATGCTGTTTGACTTCTTTGACAATCATATAAGGGGTGTAACGTATGTAAGAAAACCTTCGATCATTTCCTACCTAAAATAAAGAAGTTATAAAAAAAATGTAAATGTAATTGAATTAAATTGAACACCCTATATATATATATATAGGGTGTTCAATTTAAAAAAGTGTAAGTTTAGCTCATTCCGTCTTTGTGAACAATTCTGTATATTTAATTATTGTATAGTTCAATAGATTTTTATATTCTCTAAAACTTTTGCGTTCACATTTTTTTTATAACTTCTTTATTTTAGGTAGGAAATAATCGAACGTTTCCAGACATATTTTACACTCTGTATATGCAAATATAAACATTTCAACATTTATAGAAATGGTTTGAGCAAATAAAAGATTGAACATTTGCGAAATAGGATGATAATGAGATCAACATTTCTTTTGGTCGGGTGCCAGATTGGATGTCCCAAAACTAGAATTTCTTAAGTATGTCAAAATAAAAAAGAAACTTTTGATTTAAAGATAACACGTTGACTGTCACGGCAGACACCGGTGTCTATCCAAAAAAAAGTTCCCTCGATGCCACGGGCAGATACGGGTGTTTGTATTAAAAAATATATGTTTTGTCAGAAAAATGTCGTTTATTGTAAATATAATTTACCCCAACAGTCAACTAATAAGTGTAAAACTCCATAACAACAAACTTCCTGGCACGAATGTTCAACATTTTGAATTGAAAACGATCAGATACATAACTTCACTTAAATCAATAAATTTGCATTTCAGAATTTTTGATTATCTTTGAAAATTATAATTATATTATCATGATAGCAACTATCACTTTTACCGTGAAAATGAGCCTTAAGAAAAGTTTATGACTTTTTTATATGATGATAGGGATTAAATAACCCTTTTTTTTGTTCGAACATTACCGTTATTTTAAGTGTACCCTGTATATTCAGAACTTTTAAACCATCCCATGGTTGTCGTCAGTAACGGAATATCAGGTTCTTCGGGTATTGGAATTTTATTTAACAGAACAAAAGTACATGAAGCGTTAGAAGCCATTCAAAATTTCTAAAGTGTGAATTTTTACCACATCCTATTTACTTTTCTGAATTGCTTTAAACGATTTCAGAATAACGACGAAATGATTTAGGCGATAAATGAGTGATTCTGTAAAAAATGTTCCAAAATTTTTCTCGTTTATTATGCCACATGGAAAGATGAAGTTTTCGGGACACTACTATTTTCTTGTAAAACAAAAGATCGCAAGCAGATTTTGCCTAACACTCCTTGTTTTTGAAATAGAGGGCGATTATGAAAATTGGTTATTTTGGAATCCTGCTCATATCTCAGGTCTTTGATAGCTTATTGAAAAGGTAAAAAGTGCTGCTTAAAGGCCTTTTTATGTAAAACCCAATAGCGTATTCGATATTTTTATAAAATCAATAATTTATGAAATGTACACTAAACATATGTTATTTTATATGCGAAAACTTGTAAATATTACATGTTTATTATAATATATTAAAAAGGATAATAATAATTATTATTATTCCGATAAATGTTTAATAATAGGCTATTTAATAACGAAAACACGATTTCAATCTGGCGAGCTTCATTTTTGGACAAAAATACAAATTTCGAACATAGCTAATGCCCAACATATTAAAATATTGTAAAATATCACTTCTCAATCAACTAATTAAATTCATTTCGCACATTTAAATATAATTTTTTTATCAATGGTACCAAATCCGCGCTCATAATGAATGGATTGTATTTAAACGAAAATTTCAGATACCCATTAATTAGAACAACTGAATCATAAAATCGCTAGATTTATCAATTCCAAATTTTTTCTTCTAGAAATATACCTGCACATCAGAGCCATAGAATATTAAGCCCATTTTTTTAAAATTCTTGGATTTTGCGTTTTCCTAACCTAGGGTATCTTGACCAATAGATGGCCATTTAAACGGATCTTCATGTTTTACTAAAGAAATGCTATATTAATAAATATTTCGATAAATTTAATTAAGATACATCATATACATATACGTAAAAATATACATACATATCATCGTTCTCACAGCAACACATTATATTATAATGAATTGAAAAAACAATATAAAAAGAATTAATAAAATGAGAGTGCCATTAAAAAAATTAAAAACTGAGAAAAAGGTTCAATTCACCCAGTAAATGGCCAAGTCTAGTAGATGGCCGGTTATTAATAAAAAAAATGTATATAAATGTGTACGAGTACATACAACATATACAGGGTGTTTTATACCAAAAGGACAAAAATTGAAAAGTACATATAAATGTATATTGTATAAAAATGCATTATTTTTAATATGAATATATTTAGTTTTTTGCATTTATTTATTAAAATAATACAGGGTCACCTATTGAGGAATGGCCATTTATTGGTGGAGTTTTCCTATGTTAGGAAAACACAAAATCGTAAAGTTTTAAAAAAGAGAACTTAATACCCCATTAAAACCAATTGCTTCCTATATGAAACAATAATAAACTTGAATTTTGCTATACATAAGGCATTTGTAGCTTTAGTAGCAAAACTTTTCAAAATACCTAGTATAGAATTAAAAAATTATACAATACAGGGTGCTGAAAATTTCAATGCTCACCATTTGTATTTAGTGGAGATATAAAGTCAGTTAAATTAGCAAACTAGTAGTATTTTTTCTGCTGGTTACGACGATGAAAACAGAAAAACAATTGAATGTGTCATTTAGGAAAAAATGAGGAAAATTCAATTGTTTTAAATGAAACCCACTGTATATTTTTGGCTGTAACGTTTGTAAATCACCAACGGAACAAAAATCATCACATGCAATATTGACCTAAAATTGAAAAGAACCGAAATATCACCATATTTTCATTGTAAACTAGTTGGCTGTGAAATAAAATTCAAATTTACTCTTTTCCATTTTATTTAAACACAAGAAATAAGAAAACAATGTAAGTGTAATTCAATCCACTGCTTTTCAAAAAGCTGTGGATGAAGTAAATTTGCGAATTAACCTTTGTATTAGGGAAAACGGTGGACATTTTCAACACTTAAAATTGTAATGCTATCTTGCGTTGGGTAAATTATAATACATTTCCCTAATTTACATTGTTTTCTTATTTCTTGTGTTTAAATAAAATGAAAAAGAGTAAATTTGAATCTTATTTCACAGCCAAGTAGTTTACAATGAAAATATGGTGATATTTCGGTTCTTTTCAATTTTAGGTCAATATTGCATGTGATGGTTTTTGTTCCGTTGGTGATTTACAAACGTTACAGCCAAAAATATACAGTGGGTTTCATTTAAAACAATTGAATTTTCCTCATTTTTTCCTAAATGACACATTCAATTGTTTTTCTGTTTTCATCCTCGTAACCAGCAGAAAAAATACTACTAGTTTGCTAATTTAACTGACTTTATATCTCCACTAAATACAAATGGTGAGCATTGAAATTTTCAGCAGCCCGTATATATATAGGGTGGGCCATCTGAGGCGCCCCCGAATATTGTGCAAAAACTATAATAGCTAGAATCAAAATTTAAAAACCAAAATACAGCGAATTCAAACAGCTATAATTTAAAATTATACAGGGTGAACAATAACTCTAGCACAAATTAAACTTATATTTTTTTTAATGGACTGTTCCAGATTTTTCTACGTATTAATATTACACTTGATTAGTAGATAAAAAAAATTAAGCATTTGCTATGTTATAGGTAGTTATTAGGATATTCTCTTTCATAAATCGAAATAGTCCCTACTATGTGACACCTTGTAGTTGTTAATTAAGAAAAAAGTATAATTAGTTGAGGAATATAGTCAATTATTATTTTCTGCGGAAATACTCTCAAAACGTCAACACAGTCAGGGTGAGTGAAAACACCAAATGTAAATTTACTCTTTTATTTCAAATGAAGCACCGTATAAATTTTAATCTCAAACAAATTTTATAATTAAATAACTATAATACTGAAATTCTAACCCGTTTTGGAGTTATTCGACTTTTAAAATTGTTCTTATGCTATTATTGTTCAATCATTGTGATATCCCATATACTAGTTAAATCTAATTGTTATTTAACTGTAATATTAAAACAAATTAATTACTTATAGGTTCAAAGATGCCTCCATAATTTTGTATACATATACATAGTCTATTTTTTCTAAGCGTGAAGTGACATCACAGGTCAATTTTACACAATGTTGTCAAACTGACCTTTTCAAATGAAAATCTAAAGTAAAAAAATATAAACATAAATAACGGAGTTCTGTTAAACAAACACAATTAAATACCGCTTGCAAATTCAAGTGAAATAAACAAAACGACTTTGCAATACCGCAGTGTACAGCTAACATGAAAACAAAAAATCACTAAAACGTACGCTTTTAGTATACGCGTTTTTAGATATATTGGCATTCCATTGTTGGGCATAGAATTTACTGAATGTGATGTCACTTCACGCTTAGAAACAATAGACTATACTTTGACCAGTATAGAGTGCGCCAAAATGATTGGACAATGTAATAGCGAATCATAAGAACAACGTCAAAACTCGAGTAACTCAAAAAAGGATTGAAATTTCAATTTTATAGTTATTATAAAGTATGTTTGTTTATAAATTCTTATTATTAATAGAATGACATAAAAATGTATAGTGTTCTATTTGAAATAAAAGAATAAATTTACATTTAGTGTTTTTACTCACCCTGTATAACAGTGTTGACTTTTTGAGAGTATTTCAGGATAAAATAATAATTAACTATATTCCTTAACTAACTATGCAAATAGAAAAAGTTTTTCTCAATTAACAAGGAGTTATATAGTAGAAACTATTTCGATTTATGAATGAAAATATTTTGACAACTACCTTGTGCAACATAGCAAACGACTAAATTTTTTTAAAACAACGGATCGAGTCTAATATTAATATGTATAAAAATCTGGGACATTCCATTTAAAAAAATATAAATTTGATTTGTGTTGGGGTTAATGTTTACCCTGTATCATTTTAATATATAGCTATTTGAATACCCTGTATTTTGGTTTTTTAATTTTAATTCTAGCTATCGTAGTTTTTGCACAATATTCGGAGGTGCCTTAGATGGCTCACACTGTACATATGTTTGAGATATTACAAATATCAATTTAAAATTGGACGCACCCTTAATTCTTATTTAGGTATTTTGATTTGTTATTTTTAATTTAATTTATCGAAGTAAATATAAAGTTGGCTATGGAAAAACTACTTAGAGCATCTGTTTTTTACAAAAATATAGCAAAACGTCCGGAAAACTCTATTATTCTATGTTTTAAAATAAAAAACAAACCTTATAAAGGCAAACTAAAGGCAAACGTTCACAATGGATTTTATCTTGAATAAAATTGGCTTGGTTTTGAGTCTACCTCGTAGTTTTCTTTAATTTTTTATAAAAAATTTCATTAAAAACCAAGAACGTTGATAGATACAGTGTAATGAATAAATATATGTTTTCAAAATTTGTTGGAATTCTTTATACTGATTTTATTATGAAGGATAGGTATCTAGTTTTCAGTAAGAGTATTAAAAAAAGTGACAATTTTTCAGATAACTTTGAAATTTTCTGCTTTTGTGTTACTTTAATATTGTGTCCGAACCTTTCTGCCGTTGGAGAAATCGAAATGTTTTTGAAAACTCGTATTTGATTAATGAACTTTCAATGCCCGAATAATAACTACCCGAAAATCTGAACCTAACGAACGACAAGGGTTTTCAATGTCAAAATATTCATTCTTTAATGATCAATCCTGAATAAAAACAAAAATTGGTATTTCGAAAGTGACTTCTTAATTGAACTGGGCATGATAAATTTTATTAAAATGTTCTTAATTGAGTGACACAAAAAGCAGGAGATTGAAAGAACGAGAAGTCTTTTTTCCTGTTCGAATTTTAGTAGTTAACGGTAAATCGAGTTGAAAGAAAATTTTGAAAAGTTGGAAACCCTTGAAGTATTTGAATGAAGAAAATTTGAAATTTTCGAATTAACGAGACGTTAGTTACAAGAATAATAATGTGGGTGAGAACGGCTTCAAAAGGAAAATATTTCCCGTTTCTTGTATAATCTCGACATACCATTTCGGGCATTTAATGGCACAGAAAAGGGATTTCATAAATAGGATCTTTGGCATTTCACTCAGTTTTTTTATAATATTAAGTTACTCGCTAATGAAAAATAAGCAAATTCGTCTTAATTGAGCTGTCTTTCGAATTTTTCTCAGCACCTAACAAGTTAGCAAACAAAGGTGGGTGAATCCATTAGGTTTTTAAGACGAAAAAACGTTAAGAAAGAATATTATGAACTGGATTATCAGAAAAAAAAAGGTTAACTTACATATTTGAGTCATTATTTGAATTCGGTCAAAATAATTTTTGAGACAAATAATTTGAGATTGACGACAGCGGAGTACTACCGTTAATTATTTTGACTGGAAAAAAACAAAGTAGGCGCAAGAAACAAATCAATCAAACTCGTTTTCGTCCATGAACTACGACATTCAGCCAAAATCAAAATTCAGATTACAGTATCTCCCTAATATATGTTTTATTTTATTTGTACAGAGTTCAAACTGCACTTTTGTACTACATATCAGTTTCGTAAGAAAAATTTTAGTTTTCCCAATGGTAATTACGTGCATCTCAAATTACAATATACACAGTGATTTGTTTTTTGATTAAAAATTTAGGAAAAATAACTAAAGGCAATATTTTTTAACTCGCTTTATAAAAAACTGTATTTTCTATATCATATTTCAAAAGGTTCAAGCCATATCCATCAAAACTAATTGTGAAAATTAATAAAAATAGTCTACCCTTACTTGTTTTCACTCTGTATTTTTATTTTAAATAGACTACTAAATAACTTAATTGCTTGTTCACGAGCTAATCGGATTGTAAATAATAATTATATTAAAATATTTAATGGCATTTATGTAAGCGACATTTCGAAAAAAAATATACAGAGAGAATAACAACAAATGAAACATAAAGTTTTCATACCTCATCTGTTGCAAAAGCATCCTGAAAAAGGTGCAACAGTAGTTGATACTTCTAAATCCACCGCATAATTTTCTAATGATTGATCTCAATATCGTAGCTATGATTGATTGATCTACTTTGGTCTGATGACAATAACCCTGGCAACTAGTTCTAGCTGAAAATTCGATTATAATGTCGTTTTTCGTATTTGATTTATAATGTTTATTTTTTTCAATCATTCCATGCAATTAATTTTCACACCTTATATTCGAGATGACGTACAATTCTTGGGATTGATTTACATATAACCTAGATTATAGGTATAAGAAAATCCTCTGTTGTATCGTCAAAGTCCATTAGTCGACTACTTTTCTAGTTCATTCACCAAGTCTTAAAAGAAACTCCACTCCTATGTTTTCTCATTTCAACCTCAATAATTTCATGAAATACTTGTCCTCCTTAAAAACAAGACAATACAGGATCCGAAATAAAAATTCAAAAAGAAGAACTTTCTTTAAACCTCATTAATTATTAGATAAAAAAGTATCATTTTTTCGATAGATACATATTTGAGGAATGAAATATGTAAAAGGTCCCGAGTGCCATTTTCTCCCAAATAGGGGATCAGTACGATTTTAGGGTTTATGTAGCAATTCAGTCTTATGTACAGAGTGTTTCTTAAATAGGCTATATAACTCCGAGAGCATATTCTACCGCTAAAATAAAGGTAACTTTGCTATACATACAAACTATGTCTCAGAAAAGCTTCGTTACTGAAATACAGAGTGAAGGTTTCATTAAAATATTAGGTATAATTTTTTTAATAATTCAAAAACCAGAGAGACATTTTAATGATATTTTGCAGGATTTGAGAGTTAGTAACGATGCGTGTTTTACGCTAAAAGCAGTAGCTTTAGTTCAATCAGTAGTGTGCGGAGCAGGCTAATCGCTGGACATTTTGAAGAAAAAAACCTAATACGCCACTGTTGTTGTTCAATATTTATATTTTCTTAAATTGTTTGTTCAATTTGGAAGAATTGAACTTTGACTTTTTTCGAAGGACGCACCATTTTCGAGTCAAAAAAATAAGTCATGTTATTGTATATAAAATTTTGGCTGGGTATGTGTTATGTATCTCTGTAATGAAGCCATTTAAGACTATATATTATTTGAACTTTTGCTTTAAAATAACGTCGAAAATTACCTGCAAAAGTTTTCGATTGAAAAAAGATTTTATTTTATTTTAGTTTTTTTATAATTTTTTCAGTAGATAACTTTTGTGTGAATAGTGTCTGTTACATTTTTTCATAAAATTACATATTTTAACTTTCAAAATAAAACCTTTTTTTTGAAATATGCACTGTCATATTATTTTTTCTCTTAAAGAACATCTTAAAAATACCGAGGCAAATATTTAGCTTGAAATATTAAAAATTACAAAAGTTATGACTTTTTTATGTAAAAAAGTGCTTTTTCGCATAATTAGAACATCGTGATTTTTTTCATCTGAAAAGTAATTTTTGGCTGATCTAATAATTATTTTTTATAAAGTTAGTATACATAAAAGAACATTCCAAAATTGTTGCAAATCGATATGTTGCAAACCGCTCGTACTGTTATCCGCCTTTTTTACGTGGGATCTCTGGAGACCCCATATGCACTCTATGTTATTCTGAAGTACGTGTGCGACTTAAAGTTTCAATAGCCTGTTATAGAGCATAGGGCAATAGTTTTATCCAAGTTGGTCAGAATCGCTGCTACCTGATACAATAAGTTTCTGTCATTTTCAATCACTGTAGGGCTTGTCGAGTGTAAGTAAAATTATTTTTTGTGACCTAAAAGTTTTAGGTTCTTTTGCAACCGGTGGCAATGACTAATTTCTTTTAAATATAGCAAGACTATAGGGCGTTTTCACATCTACCGACACCGACATCGACACGACATCGGCGCTATAACGATTTTCAACACGATATCAATTTAGATTCCACTAATTCATTTAGAATTACTACATCGTATTTAAAAGCAGTTATGCTAGTTTCAGCTAAATGTCCACAAGTAAAAATTAAATTAACGTCGACAACACAAATAGAGGCTATACTAACACGTTATTGCCTGTAACGATGCGATACCGATAATATCAGCAAGTGTGAAACCATTCCCATTTATTTGCATAAGATCTCGCGTCCACCGACATCGCTTTCATTAAAATGTCGGTGTCGAGTCGGTAAATGTGAAAACGCCCATAGTTGTAGGACTTTCCTCAATTTCATATGAATCAAATAGATAATACAGAAGAAAAAAAGTAATAAATTTTGTAAACTTTAGTCAAAAAAATAAATTAAATGCACCGGTCATGTATCGCCGTTTGAACTATATACGAGTATATGTATACCTGTTATAAAACATATATTATGTACAGTGTTTCCATTTTCCGTGAAGCCTTTTTTAACCTTTTTTAAATTGCGTATTCGGCAATTAGAACCTTTTGCATATTTCACTCCTCATTTCCATTTAACCCTGACAAAACTAAATATTTTCAAATCTACTGTAAATTTTTAAATTAATTTTTTGGAATCATACCTAGAATGTCGAGCATCATTTATTGTTAGCTATAAAACACATTTCATCCGTGACGTCAAGTTTTGTTTTTTTTTTAAGTGGGAACGTATTCTTTTCTTTTGGTACATTAGGCCAAATTAAAAAAAAAGAAAACCGTGTATAAAATAGAATTTTAATTTCATTTAATATTAAATTAATAAATAAATTCTTAAATTTAATTTTTATTAGTTTATAAAGGGTGATTCAAAACTCGACTGACAAATTCCGGTAAACAATCTACCGTGAAAAAGGAAAACAAACGTTCCTTTAACATGTTTCCAGATTTTGTCATCGAAAGCCTTAAGGACCAGCTAGTTCACAGGGTTCCAAATAAATTTCTAATTGATATGATAGAGTTAATAAAGAATCAAATGATTGGAAATCATACACATTTTCAGAAGAAAATGATGAACCCTTATCGAGGAAATCACAAAAAACTAGTCAAAAGTAGCAAGCTTTGAAAGGTCGTATATTTGTTGGAACGCAAAATCTCGAAAAACCTCAAAGGAACTTTTGTCTTCTTTTTTCACGAAGAATCATCTACCAGAACCTACTACCAGAATTTGTCGTTCAAGTATTGAATTACCCTATAAACTGTAATGTTTAATTTGTTTTTTTTATTGAAATTAAACTTTTATTCCAAAATAACAACAAATTAAATATTAAATTAATAATGAATAGAATGTTCAAATGTCCACCACTTGCGTCAATACTTTTTCTTAAGTGCATTTGTAATGATCACTGAGTGGACTCTAAAATTTTGGGGACAATAGAGACATAAACAAGGCACTCATGGTGAAAATTAAAATTCAAAATAACACAATAAGCAAACTAATAATGAGTTTTACACCTGTTTGAAAAGTAAAACTGAAGTTTTTCGTTTTATTTACCGGTATTGACAAATAATGTTATCAATTAAAAGTTGACAATGTTTTTCACTATTTCTGCAAAAACGATACGAAATTTAAAAGTTTATTTATCAAATTATTATTAAGTGAACTTAACATTTTTTTCCACAGAAGATTTTTTTCTTTTTAACCCTTAGTCCACTGTTCAGTTCCATACAGCACAGGTTTCATTGACATACTTTTAAAAGTTTATCTTCCAGATTTAAAAGACATCATACGTTAGCTAATTTTAAATTATAATTTGTTTTCATAACCATATACAGTAGAGTCCGTTTATAACGAACCCAAAAAATGCAACAAAATGGGTTCGTTATAATCGAAGTTCGTTATTGCATATTTACATTGTTCTTGTGGCAAAATTTTCGTTTCACTTAAAATTTTTTTTAGTTATAACCGAGAGTTTGCTATAACCGGGTTCGTTATAGCCGGATTCTACTGTATATGACGAACATTTTGCAAAAACATGATAAGCCACATAAAAAAATCGAGATATCGGACATTTAACATTTAACAGTTCCATTAGAAATCATCAAATGCAATACAATATTTTGCTTATTGGTAAGAGTATCTGTTAGGTAATGGCTATATCCTTTACGGCGTGCTCTACAATGATGTTACTTAATGGAATGGACAAATGATATTGTGCTTTCAAAGTGTGAGGTTTGTCATATTACTGTAATATGTCCTTCGTATAGGTATATCCACTACAATAGTGTTTCTTTCCTATTTATTCAAATTAATTTATGTTGTTCTTAAAATTAACGGTGAACCTAGCTACCAACACTTTAATAAAATCAGTGGACTGGAAAATTTTAAACTTAAAAAAACTCTTAAAAAAAGAACACATTCCCATTTAAAAAACAAAAGTTGACCAAAAACACGACGAAATGTGTCTGTTACTAGATCATAGGGTAGACCGGGGCAATTTCGGACAAGGGGAAGTTCCGAAAAATGCGAACAAATGTCACTTTTTCCAAATGGCAACTCTTTCTATTCCATCTATAATTTAATAATTGTTTATACGTTTTTATAATTCAGATAAATTACACTTAATCATTAATAACTTTTCCAAAGAAACAAACTATTTTCATCATTTTTATATCTATTTGAAAAAAATGTCCGGAACTACCCCAGTTCCCCTATCCGATGTCCAAGATACAATCTCAAAAATAAAATTTAAAAATTTGCAGTAGTTTTGAAAATATTTGGTTTTGTCAGGTTAAATGAGTACCTACATGTAGTTTGACCCATAAATATGTATATATAGACCACTCTGTATAAATTATATTTTTTTAATTTAGTAAGTTTTGGATGATTACCAATATATTTATTCACGAATATTGTTTTAAAAGTTAATTAGATAATTACTATAATTTAATATATTTTAGAATAATTTGTAATTCACATTTCCAATTTGTTTTTTTTTCAATTTTCACGACCTATTCAATTTTTCCGATAATTAATTTCAGATTAATTCGTTTTAATATTATTTAATAGACAAAACTATTTTTAACTAAATACTAAGAGATTTCCGCATTTTTTGAATACGTTTCCCCATTGTTAACAGAACAATGCCGCTTTAAGCCGAAGAAAAGGAGGTGCAGAAAGTTTTAATTGCTAATAAGAATTCACGTTTTTCCCCTTTCCCATTTTAGTTCTCCCTTGAGAAGTCTAGCTCTAAGCAATCCAAGATTTTCTCAGTTCAGCTATATGTAAATCTTTTTGTTTATATCAGATTCAATGCCGTTTGAAATAACGAAGATTCAACTGGTCTAAAAAATTGTCAGGAATTGTACTTTTACAAATGTTTTATCGTAAAAAGTTGGTAGACGTTTACCAAATGCTCTCCATTAGGCGCACTGGAGAATAAAATGGGCTCTTTAAAATGGACGAAACCGTAAATCCGGACTTAAAGCGTTCATTTATTTGACTAAGCGCAAACACGAAGAAGGATTTTTAGAGATAGAAGTTTTTCCTGTCGATTTTTGAAACTGCTAAATTTATTAAACTGGTGTTAATTGCTTCCTTCACTAACAATGGACATTAAAATACTTTTTATTGTACCGAAAGAATTTTCCTGCATTCTGATAGACTAAATATAGGTATTCTATTATATCTCTAAAAATTAGTGAATTTTAAAAAGCAAATTACTTATGCAAAATGAAGGAAAATATGATATCAGGGTTTTTAGAAACTAAGTGTAAAGTACAAGGTGACGGCGTCAGAGATCAAAACATGTAAATACAAGGTGATCATTGGCTTACAGTACAATAAAGGAGGCGATTTATATTTTTAATAATTGCCAATTGTTGGAGTCTGTCGCTATCTAGTTATGATCTTTCATATTAAAATATCGAATCCGTAAAAAATCGATTAATTTAGAAAAAGCTTTATACTTTCACGGCCAGGTGGCGCTAAAAAGATAGCTATTTGGATATGGTCTGGAAATCTGGATATTTCCTGTAAGCTAATTTTCGAGAACAATTTAATGACCTCGATCTACTTATTTATACATATTTTTTTTAACTGATAACTGATAAATTTTCTGTAATTCATTGGAAAATTTCGATTAAATCGCTTATCTTTACCATTTCCGATGTTTCACGATTCGACTGCCTCCGACATTTATTTAGGACCTCTTTGCAACACACAGTGTTGCCGCTTATTCCTTTCTGACCTACGCCGATTTTCCCAACATTCGTTCGTTGTTGTCCTGCAGCCACGCGACTATCAAGCCACCAGTGATTGTTTTTGTTTTGCCGGTCTCCGGAGATCGCTACAGATCCGGTCAGTAGCGAGTGGTTTGCGTTTGTTTAACGTGTTGCATTTGTCTTTTGAGAAAATTTATGGGTAAATTGATATTTTTGCATAATTTGTACTTATATGATACACAAACATGCATATAAATGTGTATTTTTAAGGATATAAATCCGTAAATACGATATACATATATTACAGTTCAAACAACAAACAACTCGACATATAAATAAATTTAAAAAATGTTAAATTGATTTTCAACGCATAGAGTTTTTATGTGGGTTTAATAAAGACAAACGAACATAATATTAACTTTTTTTTCGAGAAAATGTAGATCCTCTAGTATTTGTACGATTTGAATGACTTGCCAAATAATCAATTTGAACCCCCGCACTACAACAAGCCGTCAGAAATCCCTAAGGCGACAAACTTTAACAAAAAGGTTACTGATTGGTTGCAATTGCCTCTTTGAAGTCATCCTTGTTATTTTGGTGTTCGCCTTTTTATATTTATTATCAATTCATCTTTGTTTTGAACTCAACTTCTACTGGTAATTGAAATAAAACTTTTGTCTCTCTTTTGAACTATGCAAGTTTCTTAAAAGCCCATGCAAACTGAAATATGAAAGTTTTCTGAAATTATTGGGATTAAAAACTTACCAACTCTAGAACTTTGCGCCATTTAACTTTAAATTTAGTAGAAAGTATCCGAAATTTAATAGCAAAGAGTTGCACGAAAAAATAAACCTACAGCAATGCTGGATGACGATAACTCACTTATATTTTTGTTGGTACTGAAGCAAAGAAAGTGTAATCTACATTTGAAAATTCTTTGTGAATCGGATAACCTATGAACTAATAAATGCTTAGCTCTTCATAGGCGAAAAATACAGGGTGGGCCACCGAAAAGTATCTAGCAATCTTGTTGTTAAAAAATAAAAAAAAACCGCTCGGACACGTATTCTTTTGTTTGCAGTGGGACATGTTTCTCAATTTTTCCATTTTTGTAACTTCAACCCCTTAGCGGTGGTGGTTTCACCCCTAACCATTACCCTAACGATTAGGATCGTTATTTCCAAGAGAAAAGTTCTTAACAACATGTATCGAAAACCTTATAGTTTTTGCAAAAAAAAAATTAATTTTTTAATTTTTGACATTTTGAGGCTCCTTTTCTCAAAAACGAATCGATAGGTTTAAAATCTAATTATACCTCTAAGTGCTTTCAATTTGAGGTGCCCCTTGACCCATGGTTCCATTTGAAAAAATTAGGGGTGTAGCCACCACCACTAAGGAGTTGAAGTTACAGCGATAAAAAAATTCAGAAACAAGTCCCCCTGCAAACAAAAGAATACGTGTCCGAGCGCTTTTTTTAATTTTAAAAAACAAGACCGCAAACTTTGCTGGATACTTTTCAATGGCCCACCCTGTAGTTTAAGTCGGCATGTCTAACGAAAATTGGAGTAATTCAAAAATGATAGTTTTGCGAAACCCGTCAATGAACATTTCAATGGTGTATGATTTATCACTTAATATGTAACACTCTACGTACAGATTGATTGTTTTTAGTTGGCAAATAGCTACGATACTTTTCTACGGTAATTCTACGGTTATAACCAGTTCTTGAATGATTGAAACACAAAAATCAAATTTTTTGAGTTATGATAGTTTTCATTGCACACGTCGAAGTGTATTTTCCTAAAATTGTGTACTTATTCGACACCCTATACCCACTCAGTAATATACATTAAAATTGTTAGGTACAAGTTGTCTTATTTGTTATACTAATTATAAATTTTGTTCTTAAAGGAAGTCCGAAGTCAGTTGATCTATATGAGAAAACGGTACAGTTGTATTAAAAAAAAACCCGTACACCGATGAGAAAGAGAAGTTTGACAATCATATTAAAAAAAAATTTTTTTTTGTATTTTTTTATGTATTTAAATTACATGTAGTTGTCAAACTTCTCTCTCTCATCGATATACGGGTTTTTTTTAAATACAACTGTACAATTCAGGTTCCTTTTTCTCAGAAACGACAAAATCAATTAGCATGATTTCTTTTAATTTAATTATGCATTCTTTGTAGTGTATTATGACTAATCTTCATATGGATAAATGATCTACAAATCTTTTAGCAGAGCATTGAAATTTACGATATACTTTTCCCAAGTTAATCTTTTTTTTTTCTCTTGTTTTACTGAAAATTATAACCTAAAGATTGGTCATAATGAGCTACAGGTAAGACGGAATTAGAGAAAAAAAAGTTATGCTAATTAATTTTGCCCTTCTTGAGAAAGAGGAAAATGAACTTTGCGTTTTCCCGTATAGATCAATGGACTTTGGACTTTCCTTAAAAATTTCTCAAAACTTTTGCTGACTGCTGTTATTTATTTTCAACATCATTGAATGCTATCAAGAATTTTTTTTTTGATATTTTGAAAATAATGAATTTATAATTTTTTTTTTTAAGTATTAATGCGTTAGAGAATCTTAATTATCAGTACGTTTCTGACTTTCAATATAAAAACGATTATACGAAGGTCAATATTTCAAACGTTACGGCATTATAACTAAAAATAAACATAAATATGCATCATTATGTATTTATCTAGTTATCTATTTACGTCAGATAAAAGTTTAACAAAACTTTTATATTTCTGTTATTTCCATTTGTTATTTTGATAGTTGAGCAAACGCGCTTTAAAGACTCTAACAATAAGAGAATTTTTTACATTAATTTCACAATTTTTATTAATAAAAGAAGAAGAATAAGTAAAAAAAGGCTACTTAGGGATAAGAATGAATTTAAAAAAAATTGCCTGCAGGAAACAAATTTTTACTTCCTTTAACATATACACAGTGTCCCAGATAAAACTTTTCCAGCTGAATATTTACAACACTTGAAATACTTCAGACTGTTCAATACTATCAGTATCTTGAACAGGTTCTCTATTGTTGTATGGAGGTTGATGCTGGACATTTTGAACATTATTAGACTGAAAATGGTAATACATTTAAATTTTTATGACGCAATTTCTTAAAAAATATCAATTCAATTTGAAAAATATAGGTATTGTTAGAAAGAAAATTTAATGCTCTTCAAAACAAGGTATCACTCAACCTCTATTTCCATTTAAGATTTTAAGGGTGAGTGACACCCCCGCTAGAGGGTGCAAGTTGAATTGATAAAAATACCAATGAAATGTCCCCTTTAAATTAAAAATCGATCTGTTTTGGAATTTTTTTCAAACTTCATATTAAACAAAATATTCAGGTGGAAAGTATCTGGGACCCCCTAGGTACGTGCATATCCTTTCTTTTATTATAACAGTATTCAAATTTAAAAGGATCCAATTTTAATTCAATCGAACACTTTAAGATTTGATAAAATGCAATTATGTATGCATGTTACCCATATGCAACTGTAATAAAATTTGCATTATTTCGAAAGAGACCCAATCAAAATGTCAATGAAAGCATATAAAAAAAGTTTCAAACAGCAGTCAGTAATAACAAACATACACAGCAATCAAAAACAGGCCTTAAAATAGCTAGCAACCGTTAAAAAATATAATAAAATCAAAACTGAACTCTTTTGCAACAGTTTTTTCATATTTTTTTTAGTGTGGGTCCTTGACAATAGGCTTCTAAAATATTAAATTCGCCCACAGAATTTTCTCTGAAAGACTAGTACAATAAAGAACGTATAAAGAGATTTTTCGAAAGATTTAATTAATCGAGTGCAAAAATGGTTTACCTCGGACCAGGACTTCAATATATCGCCGAAGGGTCGTATCGTGACTCAAACAATCCTGATGATGTTGCCAAGAAAATTGTAAGTATTAAACCAGAAAAAGATTTAATTACTGCAGCCGCCTTTCAAAATAATATGTAGTAATAACAATATTTTTTTAAAGTCGAATCACGTTTATGTTTTTCGTTTATTCCTTTTTGGCCTTTTTCTAGAATGCCTTTTTCATAAAACTCTGTTATATTGTTTGTACAGCCGATTTTAAATGAATCTTTCCTAACCAACTCTGTGTCTTTACAAAACTTAAATTTTCGATGCTGCTTTTATGAAAAATAGCGTAATTATTCAGATAACTTGGAAGTTAGTTGAATTTTAATGACAACTTTAGTGATCTTGCTTCACTCGAGCGCTTGTTGCCTTAAAGTACCTTTCCCCGATATGCAACATATGCTATTTCATAACATTCTGCATGGAAATTTAAGCTTACAATATCTGCAAAACAGATTATAAATAGCTGTTTATTGATCAAATCTGTCATAGTTTAAATGTTAAAACTTTCAATATAGGTATCCCAAAAGAAGAATCTACATAATTGCGGTTATGCTATTTGTTTGTAGCAACCGAAAGGATTCATTTACTAGTAATGACAAATGATATGTACATTTCTAATACTAAAACACTGCTTTAAATTCGAAACTTTTAGTTTCTTTAGAAAAAAAACCTGAAGAACGTCACGAATAACCCATTAGCCCTGAAAATTGGCCCTCGAGTGCAATCGCGATCTTCATTCAAAAACTATTTCTTTATCGTAACTACCCTCCAAGACCTTAACCCAGTTTGTGTAGGTTAGAATGTTCGTCATCAAATTAAAATATTGAAAAATCGACATTTACTTCGTGAAAATAGGAAATCATCCATGAAAGAAGATTTACGTAAAGTAGGGAGTAAAATCTTCTGTTTATGTAGAATAATGTCGGCAACTTATGTTCCATTTCTATTTAATATAATTGAATGTTGAAAGGTTTCTGTATAGTGCACGTTCGGCTTTCAACATTCGGTGCCAGTTAGAAACGACACTTTATAAAGGAAAAATTTATATTTTTAACGCAAACAATATTAACAATGATAAATATGTACAGGAAATAATATTGGACTAATATTATTTAAAAGCTTTTCGTACATAACATTGCAGGAATTAATTCTTTCTGAGTTGACGTAATTCCGATCATTCCAAATGTCTTTAAGCAACTTAACACAAAGTAAGACCTAAAAATTAATTTTTAATAATCACAAGTTTGTATTCAGTTTAAACAGACTTACGTTACTGTTTTTTTCTTTATCCAACATTTTTGTTTTAAGCTCCGAAACTGTTTTAAAAACTGATTGAATAAAACAATCGTGAGATTCAATCAAAGTGTTTAAATCATAAGCTTTTTCGAAATCTAACTCAAATTTTGTTAGGCTCTTACTAAAAGCAAAACCGAACAAGAAATGTTGCAAACTATTCAAAATGTTAATCAAACAAAATTTTAATCTAATCAATTTAGACGTGATTAGGTTCTTGCGAGTAGTCTTCTTGTTAATTCCCAAATCGGCAAACACCAAATGATTAATTGTGTGCAAAGCCCATTTTAACTGTAACAAAAACTTAAATATTTCCTTGTAATAGTTCATCTGTTCCTGTTTAATAATGTTGTTTAATGGCCACGGGATCTCGTAGTTTACGTTGATTAAATTGCAAGCAGATAGGGCGTCTGTGCAGGAAACCCAGCCGTCTTTCACTTGTACCGAGCATTTTTCGTAAAATTCCGGGTAAATATCCATAAAAATGTCGTGTAAATGTGATGTAAGCCAAATGTCATTTGCCCAACTTTTATTTGATGATTCCGTCTAAAAATTCGAGAAAATTCTTGGTATTTTCTAAAGCAAATAATAGGCGTTAATCAATATTTTCGATAAAAATGCTTCTATAAATTGCTTTTCTATTATTATGAGTGAAATCAATATGCGATAAGGAGTGAATTTCTCAGGGTTAATGGCGTATATACCTTCTCAAATATTCTCCTGTAGAATGGAAATATTATGTCGTCAAAAAACATATATAAATGTCTTAGAAATTGGAATTGCTTTTCCAAGAGGTGTTCTGTACTGAGTAAATTCTTCACTATCAATCCGGACACGGTAAATCGACGATCCAGTATATTTATTAAGACATCTTCAAACAAATGAGTTTTAGGAAATAAAAAGGTGGTGCTTTGGGAAACCCTAAATAAAATTATATTAAAAAAGCAATAAAAATGAATAAACCAAATATATGTACCTTTCAAAGAAACTAAATGTCTTCTTCCGATGACTTTCCTTAGGTTTCTTGACAAAAAAATCGGCAAAAGCTGCCATAAGAAAGCCATCTTCAACGTCTACAAGATTCTCCAATTTCTGAATTTCAATGTTTGCTATAGAAATAACAGGAAAGATTAAACTATCTTTAATTGCAAGGCTCTCTTTGTTTTGATCTATTTCTTCATATAATTGTTCTTCAGGTTTCGTATTGTTAATTTCATGAATCTTTTGAAAAGAATCCCTAATAAATTCATCATAAATTGGTACTAAAAAAAAATTTATAAAAACTACAATGGCTTTTATGTTCATGTACTTTGACAATTTCCAATTAGGTCGTATTTTCCTAAAAGTCTCAAAAAATGTATATTAAATCCAATTTTCGATAGTTTTTTTCGAAATATATCTAGAAAACTATTACTTTGGGACGTTTCATCAAGAGAACGGACGACAAATTGTGCTTGCAATCTATCACTGCGAGTTTTTCTTTAAAAATTTGCAATGAGTTAAAGCAAATTACTACATATTGATAACTAACCTTTCAATTACAAATTCTCCAATGTAATCTGGTAAATCATCTTTCATAAGCCAAAAATCAACTAGATTTATATAATGATAACAAGTTTGCATGAATAATGTTAATTTTATGTCCTGTTCCAATTTGTTACATGTAAAATTTAGAGATTCATGAAGTTTTCCTATAAGAGTCGATGCACATGTTACAGGAGAAGCATTGGCAGGATTCACAATTATTTCGTCATGGATTTGTTTCAGAATTTGAACAGGTTTAAAAATATCTTTCAAATTTTCAGCAAGATTTATTAAAGTATATGTTTTCTCTAGAAAATAACACTTTTTTGTTTCGAATATCCTCAATCTTTAATAAAGCTTACCTTGTTGCCTAACTTCAAGTTCCAATTGTGACAATTTGTTATAAACAGGATCTAATAGGTCGCTAATTGAATTACAATAATTTTGATAAGTACGGCAAATGGTAAAATTATCTTGTTCCAAATCGTTTATCATTAAATCTTTAAAATCCCTAAAGAAATTCAACAATTCTATATATGAGACAAACTCGTTCATGAAGGTATAGAAAGCATACTGAAAATTAATAAATATAATAAAATTTTGCAAATTTTAGTGGGAACTTACAGTTCGGACACTAGCTAAAGTAACATCTGGTCTTGGCCTAATACTATTACCAACAATCTCTATAGTGGACGAAGTATGGGGGTAAAAGAGTTGCCACAATATTTCTCTAATTACCTTATATTCTGAAATAATCGATGGATAACTTAATGGTATCAATCCTTGAACTTGTTCTTTTAAATAATTTTCCCTTTAAAATTATAAATTAATGAGTGTGCCACGTAAATCTTATGTAATCACCATAAAATTCCTATATTAGCCTCACGCTCCTCACTTTCTGGTTCCATACAAAAAGACTCTTCATTGTACCAAGAATGTTGAATTGTGATTAATAATTCTTCTCGATTAGACCTCAGGTCCATAACGCATATATTCTCCATACTTTTAATTTGAGTCAATGGACAGATTCTAGAATCGCTAATGTCTACATTAGTATTTAGCTGATCTCCAAAACTACAATCTTCATCCTGAAATACGACGATAAGTTAATCAAATTTCATTACTAAATAGTAGAATTTACACTTGAATCTTCATATAAAGGCCTATATTTATCCATTCCTTCATTTAAATACTCGGCCCAATCGATTTCATCTTCATTTTCCATTGGTTGTTCAATGACCAAATCTGGATGGTTTAAGAAATGATTTGTAGGTGAATTTGACATACATAATAAGAATTTGATCACATTTAGACGATTCATTGTTTCAGTTTCGAGCAGCAAATCTGGGATATAAGTTTTGTAAGCAGTTTTTAATGCGTTAGCTTGAGTAGTGAATCCATGAAAACAATATTTCTCGCTCATACCATTGATATTTTCATCAATTTCCCGTTTATTTGGAAAGTACATGGTATTGCATTCTGAAAGTTTAATAACGAAGTGTCTTAAGACGAATTTAAAAGGTTCACTTGCTTCCTGGAATTGTTTTAAATACAGTTTTGTTTTTCCAGAATAATGTTGTTTGAGGTTAACTTACTTCGAAATTGGATATTTCAGTGATTAGATCTTTGAGAGGATCGACAATTTCTGCACTCAATCTTATAGACATTTTTCAATGTAATAATCGTTTTTCTACTATAAATTGTGACTTATAACTAAAGAAAAATCAACGAAACTTGTTGAAATCATTTAAAAATTTTACCCTACAAATGTAAACGATTGTTTAACAGGGCATCTCTCTCTAGCTCTTTGAATATTCATTGACACAAACACACCTTTCTTTCTAGACGTCTTAGCTGGGACTGCAACCTACAATACAGAGTGGTGTGAAGTAGGTTGCGGCGCACGCTTCTGCATGGTTTATCGATTTTAAATTGCAAGGTCGTTTATACTATAGACGTATAAAGAAATAAAGGGATCATTTTATTTAATTTATAAAGTACAGATGGTAAAAATATGTATATAGGGCATAGTTGAATAGTTAGTTATATTGTATTATGCCTGCCAGACACGTTCCAGTGTTCCTGTGTAAGTTGACCGGTACGTCTCACGTACTATAAAATTCCATTGTTTCTTCTAATGTTCAGTCAATGACAAGTTTCAGACACTATGATAAAGTTCATTGCCATATGGGTAGTTTTAAATAAAAATATATGATGATAAGAAAGTTAACAATAAAACCTTTTCAACAGTCTGTAGTAAATATCAAGTCTAACCTACTTCTTAATCAACATTACAAACAGCTACAATTGGATATACATAAGTACATGTTTTAGTATCCGTAAGACGTACAAACGCGATTAACAAATTGACAAAAAAAATGAAATTACCTCACTTTTATGTGTAATATTCCTACAATATTTGAAACATGACAACTAATGCAGTAACATTCAATTTGGCTGCGTTACCTATTGTAAGTCAACATTTAAATATTTTTATTTTTTAATAGTGCATTTTCTTTAAAATAAACATTGGCTTCGATCAAATCCCCGGCAATTGCAACAATAGTGCTTTCCTACATTCGGTGTGACAATATCTCTTTTAATTACTTTTGATGGATTAACAATATTTGCCCAATTTTCCGTTACTTCTTCTTCTGATTCTTCCATTGAAAGCTCTAGCATATGTGAATTTTTCTTGTTATTATTATTATTATTATTATTTTTATTATTATTAAAATTACGATTTAATAAAGGAAATTTATCCATTAAATCGCTGTCCATTGAATTAACGATTGCTATAAATACCTAGGAAAACATTAAATCAAAACTGAACACAAAATTAAAAAATGAAACTTACAAATAAAATGAAAAAAATAAAATTGTTCCAAGTTAAAATCATATTTGATTTTCAATTTAACAGTTTCATCACCAAGCAACACTAAAAGTTTTAAACTAAAACGTGGTATAATAAATTTATAGCAGTTAAATCAGGAATCCCTAGCTAATTACCATAACCCATTGGTAAATATACCTATAATTTTTGTTTTGTTTTGTTTTTATATCCTGTTTGAAAAATGTATGAGAACAACTAATTTTCGCTGGCGAAAAATTAGGAAATTCCGAGATTTGAACGTTATTTAAAGCTTGTTCAATTAATTAAACACGCAAATCAGTACGAATACCACTTTTATTCATTACACAGTACCAAAAAAAATAATAATAATAACAATAAATAAATAAACTAATTTAATGAAATCGCATTTTGATTTACTGAAAGCTAAAGGTAGATGGTTTTAGCCTGCTCCTCATTGTTTTATGTCTCGTTCTCTTGTGGATTGCTCTAAAAAATCACCATTAAAAAGTTTAAAAAGAGCTTTTACATAGATATAAGTGGAGACTTACAGCTGCTACCAGTATTACTGCGGGAATAATGGCCAAAACGGCACTTAAGCCCATTAAGAAATAAACGAGATACTTCATTGCTGCTATGCTGGTTTTATCATATTTACACATTTCTCTCTGTTTATACCATTCCTAATGGTTATTATTTTTCAATAGGGAATTTTTAGTGGTTATTGTTAATTTTACAATTTCATATAGTGATATACATATCCAGGGTGTTTCATTGCACCACATTTCAAGATTTAATTGTCCATTGAAAAGTAATAGTAGTTTCGCATATAAGCTATTTTCCAATAAAGTTTCGTAACAAAGTTGCAGGGTGTTAAATTTTATTACAAAATTCAAATTTTAGATATAATTAATCCTTTGATGCCCGGTGGTTTCGCCACGAAACCACTTGATTTTGGATTTACGCCTTGCGGTCAATTGGTTTCACAGATATACCGGTACAAATCCGATAGGTAAAAAAATAAAATCCGGCGTTAAAGGGATAAAAAATAAGTTTAAATGTCATTACAAAAAAGTTGGCTTTTTTCAGTCCATAACACAATTTTCCATTAAATTCATGAAATGTAACTTGTCTTTCCAATTAGGATTGACGTATCGACGCTACAGACTGTATTGTAAACTATTGTGCATTCGGGCGATTTTTATTTTTTGTATTCGAAAACGATGTATCGGACGAAAAAAACAAGTGAGCTTTTTTTCTCTTCTCTAAAAATAATTTGAATGCTGAGAAAGACCAGCGGCCTACAATTTTTTCTTTAAAAATGTGTTGAGATATGTTCGTACATACGCCACTGGTAAAATCAAAAATAATGTTTTTACATAAGAAAAACTGCATCTCGATTACCTGTCAAAACGTGCAAAATTTCATTTAAATATCTCACACGGTTTTGAAAATATTAATAAAATTTGAATTTTTTACTAAAATTTCAACACCCTGTAACTTTGTAACGAAGCTTTATTGGAATATAATTTATATGCGGAACTACTATTGGTTTTCGATAGGCTATCAGACCCTGAAGTGTGGTGCAATTTTGTGAAACATCCAGTCATTGTGCATATGGCAACCTTGATTTCCTTCATTGTTCCTTTTTCTAGTTAATAATGGAAAAGAGGGACGTCATTCTGACAGCCGTTTTCTCATCTATAGCTGCGATGATTCTGCTAGCAGGAGCGGCAGCCGCCTTTTACTTTTTCCAAAAAAGGCGTCGTAAGCGTGAAGAAGAAGAAGAAGAGGATGCCGAGGGCAGACGTATCGCAGCTGAAAATAAAAAATCCAGACTCAATGGATTTTTGAGCCTGAAAACGCCATTAATTTCAACAAAGACTTTAGGGTAAGTTTCATTGAGTTTCACGTTTCAGATCTCTAACTGCTGCCATCTAAACAGTTGTTTTCCACAATTCGAAATGTGCGTTATTTTAATCAATTTCAAATTGTCAGAGCTGTCGACAGAGGGAGCATTATGATGTGTTAAAGTCTTGGATCGATTTTCTATCGGGTCAAGTCGTTAGCAGATGTCGGTGATAAAAGAAATATATACTCTTAAAAAAATTAGGAAATATGGAGCATTATGTCAAGAACGTTTGGCTTAAAAATGATAAATAGTTTTTAATGGGCCATAAAAGAGAATAAAATTGCAAACCGATTTGCTATACTGATCGTCAACTTCTACTTTGTCGTTGTAAATCCTCAGCACGTACCCAAATCGAATCGCTGGAACCGATAACCGTTACTTGAGTTGAAATTCCTAGTTTATATCTGCTATATTGTTGCCATCGGTGGGCATTAAACTATCGTGCCCAGACAGATCAAGTTGCTAAATGGGAATTTTCAGTCCAAATTCCACTTATCTAACCCGGGATCGATCACTAAACTTGCCGAGTAAAAAAAAAACTCGATTTATCACTTATGATTCGAAATTTATGAATATATCTGTACGAAACGCGCCTTCAGCGGGATCTCGAAATCCAATTATGATATCCTTGGACGTCCAACACATGAAGAGATCTCTTTTTTTTAGTAATTGCATTTTTTTCTGTTACTAACTGATCTTTCTTCTTTTTCTTCACAGCATCGCCAATACCATAAGGTAATTGTGTGTTGTAAAACTGTGTCTTGTCTGTATGTTTATTTGTCCTATATAGTGTGTGCTTTACATAATACTATATAAAAAGGAGCAACCTTCGTAATGATATTCAAAAATAAAAGGAAGATTTTGATCCGACTAAAAGAGTGTATTAGGCCCGTTTATTGTGCTTTTTGTATTGAAATTCCCGTTTCATCATCGTGAATGGGAGCTTTGGTCAAGTAATTTGGATCGTTTGGTAGGGAATAATGGGACGATTTTTATACTTTAAAGGGAATCACTTTTTAAAGTTCCAAAAAACCAGTTTGTATGGTGATCTCGTTAGCATAGAACCTGTCTGTAAACTAACAAATAGCACTTCCATGACGAATGAACAAATAAGGAAAGGAAGTTGTGTATTTTTAAACAGGAAGTCAATTAAATTAATTAGTTACTCTCAACGATATTAACCTGCTGACTGGCTACTCAACTAAGTTTCTAGTCTAGCCCGGAACTACTAACAACGATAATGCCACTTTTTGCCCTTAAATTTCAGGCCAAACTGCGTGTGTATGAGTACTTTAATTTCCTCCTTTCAGATTATGTATCCTTAATCCCTTTCAGAACAAGTAGCTATAGTCCAAAAAATATAATAATAAAGCAGGAACTCTTACTTTTCCCTTTTAACCTTTTACAAAACACAAATGGTTTCAATCGAATACAATTCCTGATCCAACTGCACTAATCTAACGAGCCCAATTACTTATACTGATATTTGAGAAGTAAATAATACTGAAATGTATAATATTATTTTTGAATACGTTTTATCAAATATTGTAGTTTAGAGTAAATCAATAATAAAAAATATAGGTATTTTTATACCACAGTAAATTGCAACTTTCATGTATAGGGTGATTCAAGGGGACATACACATATTTCAAGTACGTATTCAGTGACTCAAAATCGCATGAAATTCTATACACATGGATCCCATTCTCAACCATTACACAGATACGGTAGGAAGATTAAAATTGTTATTACATTTATTAAATGAATTAAAGTATGAAAAACAAAAATAACATTGACTAACGGTTTTCAAAAAGCCCTTTATTTGCTACTTTCCGGTTTAGAAAACGGCACCGATATTCGACGACTGCCTGAGTTGTGTTTCCATTGCAAAACCCATAAACAGATATTATATTTGTATATTCACGATGAGAGAATGTGGCAGGCATGATCAATTATGAGAAAATAAAATGCTAAACTCAATTTAACAATAAAAATTTTACAACTTCACGGTGTTACGGTTATCAAGGTGGAGGTCTGAAGTGCGTGGTAATATTATGAAAATGAAACGAACTCATTGAGGTCTAGAGGGTAAAAAGCACGTTTACTTCTGAAATTGTCGTATTTAAACTAGAAGAACATCCCTTCCTCTAAATGGATTCAGAAAATATTCCTATTGGGAATAGGTGTACCTACATAAACTTTATTACATGAATCCTAAGAAATTAGCAAGGCTAACCTCTTAACTATATTGACATATAATTTGCGTGATGAAAAACCCATTACCTAAAGTAGAACATTAAAGTGATATAGGACTCATATTGGAGTGTAGGGTCCACAACAATGGGCTTAGACTATTATTGCTTAGCAATAATAATAATAATTAGCAATTTCAAAACAACGATTTACCGATGGTGATTTGTATTTCTTTAACAATTGAGAATAGGCACCATGTGTATAGGAGCTTTTATGTTTAGTTTTGTTTCTGTATGTCTTTAATCCTATACACTGAAATATGTTTTGTTCTTTTTACTTTTTATTATTTCTTAAATTTTATTTGGTCAAAGCTTTTCTCCATTTAAAATACATTTATATACATTTATTAAGGGGGTATTACAAAGGGAGAAAAGCTTTGACCAAATAAAATTTAAGAAATAATAAAAAGTAAAAAGAACAAAACATATTTCAGTGTATAGGATTAAAGACATACAGAAACAAAACTAAACATAAATAACTAAATTAAAGACTACTCCTCACAATTAAACCAAATATGATAAGGAATTTTTATGCTTATTTTGGGTCACTGACTATGCACCTGAAATATTTACATATCTTCCTGAATCAGCCTATATAATTAACTATCAGTGATGGTGTACCGCAATGTATTTACGTAATTTGTTGTTCTTTGTAGTCTGTTTATTTAAAGTTTATTATGAAACGTAATACAATTTTAGAATTATGGATTTCAATTTAAAATAGCTTGTATTGCTTTAAAGTTGTCTAAAGTTTATGAAGGTAAATATGCAAGTACACAGATTAACTTATTTATTTTATTTGTTAACTGTACCCAAGATGGAAGAATATTTAAAGTTCTTTTATTTTAAAAACCTGGTCAAATTTCGTAGTGTAAAATTTGCAGTATCTGATTTACTTTTAAACTTCATTTTATTATACAGTTTTTGTATAATTCAATCAAGCAGTGCATTTAAACGTATGTTTTTACTTATGATTTTCATAATTCATTAAATACGTATTATGTTGGAATGCTGCTAACGGTGTTCATCAAAAATCTTTTATTGTCACGTTCTTGTTCAAAATAGCTTAGTAGGGAAGTTGCAAGTTCTTTGCAACGGCTATTAAGAGGGTCTGGCATCGTTAATAACAAAATAAACACGTAGATTTGTCTTTAAAAGAACAGTTTAATTACGCTGAGCACTAAAGAATAGGTAGGGGAAGGTACTACAAATAATAACTGATACCAAGCTGAAAGTAGAAGTATACGGAAAACAGGAATTACGAAGAAAAGTAAAAAATATTTGAAGTTGGGTTAGACAACGTCGATCAATGATGCTACCGTGGAGCGTGGTGATAACTTTGAAAATTAGATAAGTGAATACTGTATATTTAATTGGTTACCAATTTAATACCGTCATGCGCAACCTGCAACGATTTTTAAAATAAAAGAACTATAGATAATAGCACGCAGCTGCGCAAGGTTACTGTAACGTCATACCCTGTTGTTTGAGGTTAAAAATGAACGTGAAAACATGAAAGCATCAAGCGAAGATCCGATAAAAGTCTTTTAAGCGTAAAATGGTAAGAAAGAAATTATAAATTTCAACGCGATAAACACGTTTGTTTAAATTCAATTTCCATCAAAAATATGTATGAGACATTATAAGCATTGCCAAAAAAAATGTGACCAGATTAAAGTTCCGCCGCTGTCAATTGCTTCTAGATGGCTCTTGTAATGACCACCCTCTTTTTAACATTAATTTGAATGGAGATACTCGGGTTTAAATGGATTTCCCCGTTTAATATTTACAACCGTTAGAATAAAAAGAACTGTCGAAAAAAAGGAAATTTACTGAATTCTTTAATATTGTTCGTGAACATAAAAAAGGCATTTGGCGAGTACAAATTATGTGCAATAAAGAAAAACAAAATAAAGATTAAAATGAAAAACCCAAATACCTCGGGATTAACGAAGCGTCGTTTATCAATGCATAAAAATGAGTAAATAATGCTCACGATTTTTCAACTATACCAGTTACCTCAATACCTGCTGAAAGACTTTTTTTAAAAACATTCTTAAACGCCTTACACACGTAACAATTTATCGTATTACACGTTAAACTGCAAGTTGCAGAGAAAAGTGGATGTCTTACATGACTGCCATTTTTTCGAACAAATGTATGCTGCAAGTCATCCAATTTGTCGACACAGGCTAAGAGTCCGCGCGTTTGTGTAAAATTTGTTTTAAATAAGATACTTAATCATCGTCATCGATCACGGAAAAACTACAAGAATGTTGCAGCAACACCAAGACTATATGTGCAATAGTAAGACCCAGACAATGTGTGCAAGATCAGCATTAAAACGATGTTAATAGGAGATCACAGACTACATATAAGTTTATAAATGTTTCGGTCTTGATTTGGCTTCAACTCATCATTAAATTGAAATAAGCATAGAAGCTTGAATCTATACATCACTGATCTGATTACTTTGTTACGTTTGGCAATTACTTGCCTTCGGTTCAGCTAATGTTAAAAAAACGCTCATATATGTCGGTGGGCTGAAAATCATCAGAGTTAATCCTCCATTAACGATAGTTAGGACCAACGAGGGTTCGTTAAGGTTTTTGCGCTACTTTTTAACAATTAATATATTTTTCCCAATTTCTAAATGAATAATGAAGCTATTATTATAGACAATTGTTTATAAAAAAATGGTCAATATTAGACATAAAATATGAATTATTTTTTATACAGGGTTTCATATACAGATATTCTTAATTTGGGATTTTCCTTTTAGCAGAGCACAGGTCTTAACAGGAGTGGCATTTCAAAAAACTGTCAAAAAACCGCTTTTGGGATTCTTATATTTTTTACTTCCTATTCAATTCTGAATCGTTTGATATATGATATCTTATTTTACGAACTTTTATGTAGTTTTGACAACTGTGCAAAGTTGAGTGATTCTGCTTTGAGCAGTTGATGAAGATGATGAATGGCTCTCCTGTACAATCAGCTTTTTGCTCTTCAGTGTTCCGTTTCCCAGCAATGATTCAACGTATCGGCTTCATTTTTTTAACATGTTTTCTTTGATATTTACAACACAATTTAACGAGGGAATTTTTAAAAATTTTGATTCTAGAACGTAGAATTAGTTTCAAAATACTTAAAATTTTTGCCTGGATTATTATACTAATAAAATGGAATAAATTTACGTTTTTCCAGAAAATCCCACATTAAAACAGAAAGGAAAATTAGCTCTTTCAGACAAAAAAATCATTAAACTTTATTCCGAACTTACTGAAAAAAGTACATTGGTAATTGTACGTTTTACGAGATCCAATGCCTCCCTTAAAAAATGAATTATATTTTTCAAGCAACGTTTTTTCGAAATGGCAAAAATGACGGAAACAACAATACGTTAAGTACGGAACTATTTAAATAACCAATATCCCAACAGGTGGATAACAAAGGACCAACCAGATGGCCTGAAAGATCGTTAAGATTTAAACCCATGTGATTTTTACTTGTGGGAGTTTTATGGAAAGTTTGGAATTTATGACTGAGATTAACACATTGGAAGAATTATACGAACAGCGAGAAAGTGCTGCGGAAATAATTCCTGGAAAAAGATCTCTTTTTAACAGCATGTACAGAATTGTGGATAAGCCGATCAACACTATGTACGAACGATACCAATAGAGACAATTTTAAATATCTTTTGTAAGCAGACCTACATCGACAAACAATACATGATACATTTCCTTTTTATTTTATTATTTAGTTCATGTTTTCGTTATTAAAATTTCAAAAAAATGTTACATGAAACGTGATTAAATTAGAACATATAAGTTTCCCACTCTATTGTTGTTGAAAAATAGATTTCAAATTAGAATTATAAATAAATAGTCGTCTCGTTGTTGAAAATTCTATAGTGTCAATTCAAAAAATTCGCTCAGCATAAACGAGTTAAAAAACCACCGAAATCAACCTTATCTACGTTGAAACAGAACGGGACGAAATATTTAATCCCGTCATATCAACGCTATCAGGGGGTCTGCAATTTCGACTTTGAATCAATAGAACCGGATGTTGTAAATTCTTGACGTTGGCCATGACAGAGTCCGAATATTTCCCGAAAATTTAATAAACGCCAGGTTCACGTCCCGCACACTTCTCTGGCTAACTTGTCAAGGACAAAAACGAACTCCTAACACCAGAAAAGACCTTTCCTCTGATCTTGGTTTATATACATGCACCTTTTAGACCTCTCTTTAATGTTCTTTTTTAAATACCTACCTTATAGATATACCTAGTAATCACAGTAAAATTCATTAAGCTTCCAGGTAGTTAAAGGTAATTTAATAGAGGTTTAATTGGGCCCTTGGGCTTGCATCTTTAATACGGCCACCATTTAGGATAATCTAGGTTAAACGATTCGTAAAACATTCTGATAATTTTGAATTTTTGTCTGGAAAGTTTTTGGACTGCCAATGAACGATTACTGATGATGGCTTTCCCCTGTCAAAAGTGCTAGTTTCGAAACCGAGCCGGGTTATAATTCATTTTCAGTGCGAAATAAAACATGTGGAACACAACAAATTTGAGTTAGAATTAATGTAAAAATTTGGATGAATTATTATTCACCAGAATATCTCGCATACCATTATCTGAATGACAAATATAAAATATTTTTTGACCCGAAATATGCGTACTCTTTTAAATTTTGTTGAATGAATCAAATATATATCTGTTTACAATTTAATATAATACCAATATTTTGGTATTGGATTACAAAACTGACTGGATTAAGCTTAAATTTCACTTCATCTTTTGTAATTTGACTTTCGTATTTCCATTCCTTGATCCTTATGTACTTTCTCCAACCCCTTTCCAATAACGTTCATCGTAGAGAAATTGATTAGATCCTATTTACGGTCGCCATCAAGTCAGTCGTACAATATGGAATCTAAATACAGATATTGTTGATTCTAGACAACATCATTAGCCAGCAAGTCTAGTTGATCTAGGCAAAGAGTTTTTTGACATTCTTTTTGATTACCACATAAGAAGTATTTTATAGTCCATCTCGCTTAGTCTGACCAATAAGATCGTAATTTTGTTATGAACTAAAGTTTAATTTCGTTGTTAAAGTTTTCTATTTTCGGAAAGGTTTTTCTTGTCTTTGTACTGCCCCGATTTTCCAATCAAAGTTTGGGGATATTGAATTCGGGAAATGTGTAAACGATTGGGTCGTATCCGCTTGTTTAAATGGGAATCGGGTTTCACTGGGTCGCAAAAATTTTATTGTCTATGAATATTGAAATGGAAACTAAAAACAACTCTTAAAAGGCTCCGAAGGTTAACCATAAATTTTTGTTCATTTTTAAACTCGTTATGTAATGTCCTTGGAGAGATAATCGGAATATTTACAATGTGTCACGTTTGGTTTTCCTAAAGGGAATAAGTAAACTCGACTTTTGACAAAAATGCTTAAATGCGATTTTCCGACCTTAAAATTGTTAGCTGTGTGAAAACTTTTTTAACCACAAAAATATGTTGTGGTTTCTTCTTTCTACGAGGTTTGGAATTTTTTTTACTGAAAAAAGGATAGATATTTATTCCCCAATAGAGCGCAGAGAATGGAAAACCATTCCCATAACTTTCACCTTCGAAACACATCTTTTATCCGATTCTTCGCCTATATGTAGGTTACAAATGAACAAGGAATTTATTGAACTTAAAAGTTTTCCCAAGTTGTCCGCGAATATTCTCTCATAGAACAATTTATCGAAAAGATTACGTTTAGCGCTTTAATGAGCTTAAAATCCATTAATTTTTAATTTTGATGATTTTATCAGCGGTGGAAATAAACGTTAAAACAGTTAATCTGGTTGTAGCTGGAATTTTTATTAAAAAAAAAACATTTTCATAAAATTAACCTTTTTCTGTTTATCCCTTTCTACTTATTTTCGTCTTTATTTTTGTGGAGTCTTTGTGTTTCCGATAAAAAAATATCAACAGAAGCCCTAAGGTATTTTTTATCGAAACTATGGTAAAGTAAAAAGATATTTTCCATTGGAAATAGGACTTTTGTTAGAACCAAAATCAAGATGGACAAAGACTAACAAAGTTAAAGGAAGTTTTTTTTAAGTTGATTTTCTAAAAATTCTTTGAACTTTTCAAATCATTACAAATTTTCTAATGGTTTTTTGCCTTACCACTGGAAAGATGTGTGGAAAGATTAGCGAGTAAACAGTATTTCAAATTCCATAGTATGGAATTACATATTATGTAAAAAATATTTCACATAAATAAACAATTTATAATTCTTGTTATGCAGGAATATTAAAACCTGCAGAAGCATCATTCAAAATCCCTTCAATGATACTTTACTTTACAAAAACAATTGCTTGTTATCGTTTGTTTTCAATTAAAAGCAATTGTGTTTTTTTTATAAACAAGTTGACGGTAATAAGCGCGCCTCTGTCGCCATTCCCAAATGCCGCCCCCCCATCTCAACGCATGGTCCATTCTCAGCCGCCGATTCAGTTCTGCTCCACGATGCACGTCCTGAGCAAGGATTCGAACGGCGGTCCTGCGAATCACTTCTGAATCCTTCTCGAATCTGTCTCTTCATTTTCTAACTTTCCTATTTCGTGACCATTTTTCCTTAAAACCAACTTTCCTATCCAACTTTCTTAGAAAACAAAGTTCAATCTGTGTATGTTGTGATTAAATTGCGCGTGTTCTCTTATATTTTTTTTTTGTTTCTTTGAGAATTTTAGAACGGTGATTGCATTTTAGTTTTTTGTAAGTTTTTAATTACGTATTTACCTTTATTCACGGTGATATAAAAAAAATAAGGTATTTCTCGTGTAAAAGGATGGCCTAATATCGTTCGAATAAATTTTATTCACTCAAAATGATCTCATTCATCATTGTTATCTAATAGACGTATTCGTTTCTTAGGACAAATTGAGTAAAAAGCTCATAGTTATTCCATCCATCATATTGAGAAAAACTGAAAATGGCCTAAGCCACATTGTAAACATGAAATCGGTTATTGTCAAAGTAGCTTTCAGATATGGCGAGTTCCCTTTTTAAAATTCAAATGCTGCCGCTACAAGAAAGTTATTTTCACGGTCTGGCTTTAGTGCCCATAAAGTTGTAATCCTACTAAAATGTTTAATGTCACCCCCTCCCTGTAAACTCTACTTTTATCTAAAATGGTGAGTGCTAAAACGCCATGTAACCCATCCGATAAGATATTCTTTAAAGGTTAAATACGTAATTAAAAATTTCATATCCGAGGTAGGTTGTTTAAATTTGAGATCGTACCTACGGTACATTGGCAAGGATGACTTCACCGAACATGGCAACATTATCACCAATGGACTTTTTTGACGGATTGAGACACAACAAGACATTGTCACGTTTCCTATCACAGTCGCTGTAAGTATCTATCAAATGCGTTGTGGGGGGATGTGCTAATGAAAAGGTCAAATGTGTTTGACACGCGATGGCTTGAGGGTTAATTTTAATCTCAATTACGATTTAATTCAACTGGAAAGAGTTTCGTAAGAGAGAGAGCTGAAATTATTGATCAGTTTCTAAATAATTACCCCAGACACTGGGCGAAAAAGAATTCCTTAATGCTTCCTTTAAAAATATTCCAGGTTTTTAAGTAAATGTCCGTCCTAAAATGATTATTTATTATCCTGATGACATTTTACTCTATTTTCATACGATTAGATAAACTTTTACTTAGATGGCAAATAAGCCTGATTAATGCATTTTCAATGCTTTTTCACTTATAGTTTTAATTCATTTCCGTTGACGAGGGTCACAAGTAAACTTTGAAATTCTTCATTGAAGGAAACAAATGGAACAAATTAATGGATTTGACTGTTTATTTAACCCGTCTTCCAAATATGAATGTATAAAACAGCTTCAATTTTCACCAACTAGGTCAAATTTTTCAATTTTTCCGAAAACAATCAATCATTTCTTCGAACACCACCACCACTACTAACTAGCAGATCATATTTCCTGCAAAACAGCGTTGTCTGCAAAATTAACTGTAATGGATCCATTAATTCTGTTTGAATATGACAGATGGCTTAATTACGTACACGTTTTAGAGCAACGAAGTTTTCATATTCGCTTTTCATATTTTTCTGGGTTGAATAAACTTTGTATTTCAAATCAGTTCCAGACGGAGGCGAAATAATAACATTTCTTTCCTAAAGTTTCTTTATCTTAATGTTTTAAGCTGATTCAACGTCGAAAACTTTGACGGGAATGCATGCGGGTAACGGAAGATTATATTTTGGCCTTTTCCCAGTTGTTGGTTTGTTTGTGTATTTCGTCAATTTGCAATAGAATTTTATTAAAAAAACTACAAAACAAAACAAACGCTAAATAAATTGTGGTGATAAAGTCAGTGTAATGATAATAAAGATGCTTTAGAAGTGCAAAGAAAATTTCCCCTTTAACTAGATAGTATTACGGAACTTTACTTTAAAGCAAGAATTTTTAACTCCCTTTGTAAACTTGTCTTCCTTGTAAATCTTGTAAACGATATACGTGGTATTTTCCAAATAAATGGTTTATGTCGGACTCGTTCGATCGTAAGAAATAGGAACTTTATTCAGAAGAATACCTTTACGCCAAAGTGAGTTTAATACACATATTTCGAAAAGATTTCTAGTTTATGTCAGAGATTTACTAGAAATGTGATATAACATGCCCATTGCTTTTGTCATCTTGAAATTAACTGAACTGTAACAACCAGTTGGAGATAGCACCTCAAGACAATCGCTAAGACTCTCAACATTTTCTAATTTTTATAACTGTCCTCTGGACACAGTCGATGAGGGAAATCGCGTTATCTCGTGTTAGAAATTTGTCATTTATATAGGAAAAACAAGGTCGTCGAAATTGTTTCTGGAGTTAACGACCGGAAATGATCTCTTCCCTTTCAAGCTCCGGTAAATTGCCGTAGGGGCATGTTAACCGAGATATTTCTTGTTGACTTTTTGAAAATTGAAAAAACGGCCGCTGTTGAAAGTAATTTAACTTAAATGGAGAACAATGTGTGCTTAAATATTAATAGCCGCAAGAAGAGGGTAGCGGTGAATATCAAATTATTTCAGAACCTATGTAAATTTCCTTTGAAAATTCTGATTGTGACTGATGTAAACCCAACACGTCCATGCATAATAAAAATTTATGTGTAACCTCATATCGCCGTGTAAGGGAAAATATAATTTACCTAGAAAAGTCGTTTTCAGATAATGTTCACACATAAACTACGAAACCCTTTCTCTCCAAAAAGGTTACGTTGAAGTTAAAATTCAGACCACACATTAACCACAGAAAAGAAAACATTTTAAAGACTCTCGCATTGGAACTGTTAGTTTTAACCACAATGTTAAAGTTTTCGAATCATCCAAACTCGTTTTACATTGAAATTGCCTTTCATGCAATTATCTTGCGTATTAATCTTATTATGAAAGTTGTTTGAAACTCTGAGAAGCATATTACTATTAAGAGCTAAACTATTCAGATAGATAAGTATTATTGTTATGTTGTATGTCTATGTGACATCTTCAAAAGGCGATATACGCTCCGTTTAATATCAAAAGGTTTATTTTTCGCTCATAAATTTTGGTCGCAGCAAAGATAATTCCATGGAAAGCAATGCCAACCGTACGAATTTATGTTTGACAATGTACAGCTGTGAACTGTTACTTTCCATTAATTCCCGTTCATTTATTTCATTTTATCGTTTTTTTTTCCTTACTTTATCATGTGCGACAATCGATTGGAAGATAAACAACTAAAAGTTAATCGTTTTTGAAACCACTTCATTTTATGAATTTTGTGGTTTGATTTGAATGGAGATGGAGTTCAATTACATTGAGTCCCAAAAAAAGTGGCGCAGTCGATTTATTTTTCAATTACGTACAAAGTTTTTATTTTTTGTTCCAAATTTTTTTGTTTTGTTCTATCTAAGTAAATTCAATCCTTAAACCTCAAACAATGATTATATCAGTTAGAAAATTCTAATTTTTAAGTGTTTCTGGTTTTTCAAGTATTAAGATCATTCAAGAATTTTTAAATTTTTAACATTTTTCCATTATTATTCCGTTCTTCCTTGATTGTAACAGTTGAGTAGTAATATAGATATTGAAAAATGCAAATTCAACCTGGAGAAATTGCAAGAAAAATTATATAAGAAATACTCCAGTGGTTTTTCATTTTCGAAGTTTGTCGTTGATGATTAAAGTACACTTTGACGCTTGGACACTTTTTTATTCTTCTAAATGTCAATAATTTTTCCACTTCGCTTTTAAAATCTCTTCAATTGCATTTAAAAAGCCCAAACCGCTTCATCCATATCTTTTTCCCCACAGCTTAAATTTTTACGTCCAAACGTCCAAGAAATTCAAGAGATCTAATAGCCAGGTTAGATGAAGCGTTGTCGTGATGCATGGCATGTGGTCCAGTTTTCCCATGTCCTCTGTTTATCACTGTAAAGACCATGAGCAAGCTAATGTACCATTTCGCGGTAAATGTATGTCGATCTTAAAGGGGACCCCTGTCCTATGTATTCTCCAAAGGGAAAAAACTCATATTATCATTTACTTTCGAGTGTTTCTTCAGATTCAAACATTCACACTGTTAAAAAACATCCCATTCATATACCCTGGATTCAGTATTCCTCAGACTTTTTATTTCGAAAAATATTATTTGGTATAATTATTTTTTTATATTTCAAGATCAGATTCTTTGTTGTAAATGTCACAGAATCGCCACTTATTTCGTTGTTAGTCAATTTGTCTTGACGAAAATAAATTAAGAACAATAAAAGTTGATAAAATCTAGTTTTAGCTGTGTTCGAATCATAAAAAAAACCATTTTTATCACAATTAATGTTGAATTTCCTACGATTATGTTAGCCGTGCGCGAAATAAAATGTTCAGGACCATACGCAATTTAAATATTTCGAAACTTGAGATTCTTGCTGCACAATACCACATTAATTATTTTTAAAGTTGCTACTGGAACATTTTTGGGGTAATCACGTACAAGAAAAATTAAATTATTAATTTTATTTATTGTTTTTACAAAATGTTGAAACAGAATTTAGATTAAATAACTTTTCAACGTTAGTAGATTAAGATGTGAAAGACAAACATCGGTATACTACACGTAGCTCTTGAGGCGAAGAAGGAATTTAAACTTATTTGATGTTTCCAAATATACCTAAATGTGCAACCACCACGAACAAACCCTGTCGCATCGTTGTGTCTCATTCCAACTGAAGTTTGCATATTTCTAAATAGTCTTGTGTCCTTTTAAAAACGAGTTTGAAATTCCAATTTTCCGACTTGGTATACATATGTAAGCAAACAGAAACGAATCGTCTTTCCATGTGAAGGTATTATTAAATAATTTGCATTTCGTTTTAATTGGATTTAAACAAAACCATCAAAAAGCTTTGCAATTTATAGTTTATGTTTGATTATCTTTTCTGATTTCGTCAAGCGAAATAAGAGTTTTCAACAGAAAATTTGCCTGACAAAGCAAAATCATTATTGTATTCCTTCTTTTTTATTAATTTTTGAATTATTCCATGACCTCTGGTTATTTCATTAATATTCTTTTCGTATTTTAATAGACATTCTCTCACATCTATTACCAATGGTCTTCGTTGGCGCCAGAAAAAAAATATTGCAAAAGCTTTCATTCAATAAATTTACAAACTGACACAGACAGGCCGATTCATCTTTTCTGTGGCATTTTACGATAGTTTGCCTATAAATCTCTATGACTTTATAAATTTATAACGGAACACTTAATGCCTAAAACGAATCAAATAGGATTTGCGATTTATGATACATAACATTTTCATTGAGTTGCTATTGGTTTCGTTGAGATAGCTATTAGCAGTTTTTTTGGTTTAGAAATTGCACGACGATCAACCGAAATAAAAAAACTCTCATTAACTGAAGTTTCGAAAAGTTCAACGGGTTTTCATTCAAATAAATGAAACTGCTCTGGGCACGTGCTATTTAATTTTTCCTTGCAAGAAACTTTTCGAAAATTTAATTAATGCGTAAATACCCTTTTAACACCAACAAAATTATTTCCTTTTTCCGAATTACGTGATACAACCCATCACTAACTAATATGAAACCAAATACACAAGATATAATATGCCTTTGGGTTTGTTTGCTCCAAAATTGCAATGCTCCAGTAATGTTCCTTTGCCATTTCGCATTAAACGAAACTAAAACCTAGTTCGCTTTTCGAAATTACTGAATTTTCATAACGAGTTACTTTCCCTTCTCTTCCTTTTGCTTATTTTACACTTTCCACATGAACTCGCTTTTATACGTAACCCATTTCTTCATTCACGCCTATTTCATAGCCGGTCTTACGTTTTCCTTTACTGCTGAGTGGTTTTCACTACAATGTCCAGATATCGTTTATTTTTCTGCTTTTTCCTTTCATAAAAGATCCGTGTCGTTTATTTGGAAACGATCATATTTTTTAGAGTATCATTTACCGAATACAGATCACATTCGTGCATTGTACTTTAAATGGATTCCAAGTCTTGAAATTCATCTGGAAAAATGTTTTTGTTTCAGTGTAGAGTTCTTGAAACAATTGAGACAAAGCGTTATATCTTTGATTCTAATCAATCTTTTAGTTCTTGACGATCAAAAGGTTTTTATATACGAATTTGACATTAACAAGCGTCCCGAACTCTCTTTAATGAAATTTCATTTCTCCATTTGTGTTCGTTTCCTCCTCCCTCTTTTTTTTTTTGTTAGGAATTGATAGAACATCTGTTATCTTGACGGGCATCAAGGAATCTTTTGGTATCTTTACAAAAGAAAATAAGTGTCAAGATATTTTTCATTGTAATTTTAGATGAGCAATTATTTTATATCCGAGATTATTAATGTGAAAATTTTTGGCGTATTTTCTGGTTTCAAGCTATTTTCTTAGTAATAGTTTTGTAAACTTGATTGCCCAAGGGTTTAATACGTACATTTACCCCTTGACCTTTTAAATTTTTATATGTAAGCATGCATTTGCATTTCAAAAGTTAACAACCGCAAATTAGGAGTAATTGAATGAAACAATAACGAAGTCCAAGCTGAGGGAATTCAAGTATGTTGACCTACTTTCATTACCAGAAAAAGAATTAAATTTGGATGGATGGTGATTGAATTTCAATTGAATTTCGTTCAATTAAAACGAGTGATCTCGAGTTTATTATATTGGTTAATTCGGGTTGCGTGCCATTAATACGGATTTAGTTAAAATGTTTCGGATGTAGAAGGTCGGAAAAAGCTTTAGAATGTATCTAATTAAATATTTAACTGCTGGTTTTATGTTTTTTTTTGTAAAAGAGCAGTAAATTTTTTTTATGGATCTAGTGCCACAATGTGAGTAAAAATTATACTCCCGTGACGATACTTTAAAATTTTTAATAAACAAACTTAAGGATGAAATTAGAAATTTATTAACAGTGAAGCATCTACTTTCATTAAAGAACTTAACATTTTAGACTGTTTCTTTAGACGATATAGATAGTGGTCTATTGAAAATCAATCTTTGAAGATTTAATAAGAAATGTATCAGCAGACGAGAGGTAAATAATACGAACTTCAGTTTTACCCAATATGGAGTTATTGTTATTTTTAAACTATATTCTTTTCATTTGAAGGAATAAGAACCAAAAAGATGTAAGTGATCATTTTTGAAAAAACGAGTTACATGCAAATTTAAACACTAAAAACAACAGCCATGACCAAAAATATGAGGCACCTTTATTTCTGTGCGTTATTTTCAAAAAGAATGATTAGAGACGCCTCTAGTGTATCTCTGCAGTTCTTCAACAATAACTATTGGTCCTGAAGACCCTATCATTTCCGAGGTAATAGTATTTTGAGGTTCGATGCTTTCTGCTTTCACAGTGGCAATTTGAGTCGTTACTTCCTTGTCAATTTTATGTTTTTTGATAACGTGTTTCTTAATAACTTTCCTTTTAGGTTTATTCTAGTAACTAATAAATCGTGAATCAAAAATATTGTTTTCTTTGAAGATATAAATAACTTAGAAATACCCATGTGAGAAATACCACATCAAAACGCAGTATTCAACCAAAATGCGACTATTGAGTTTTAGATGTCGTTTTATACTTAAAAGGATAGGAAATCACATAGTTGCATAGCTTTTGTCTAAAACTTACCTATATTAATACCTATTGTAATAGATATGAATTCCTAGGGTATATTTTTTCATCTTATTAGGTGTCTGTATCAAATAATCTTAATATCCCAAAAGTTTATATTTCCTCGAATACTGCGTTTTGATTTAGAACTCCTCATGTATTTTTATGTAGCATCTCATACTTTTGGCCATGACTGTACATATTTTTACTGGCAAAAAGATCGAAGTGATTTACACTTTAGATCTTTTCAAATTAGAACTCTATGAAAAATATTTTTGCAGATATAACAATAAGTTGACTTTGAAGGCAAATAACTCAAAATAAAGAAAATGTTACTTACTATTAGACCCTTTTGGTTCTTAACTTTTCATTTGCTATTATGATAAAAAAAGTAAATCACATATTCTTGGTTTGCTGTATTTTTAGCTTTGAAAAGGTAGTCTCTTCATCAATCAGTGAGATAAAGTTTTGCTCATTACTAACAATATCCCGTCATGGACATACGACTCTCTCTCACCTGCTGATGTATTTTTTATTTGGATGACTATCGATTTCGATTGAGATGAGTGGAGTATGTTAACCTATTTTATAACGCTCGAAAATTATTCGTAATTAAAGACAGGACTGTTTTATTATTACTCTGAATCTATCCGAAAACTTGTCTTTAAAATCGAAAATCAACATGATCTGGTTCCAGAACTGGCTATATATTTATAGTAACGAGAATACATGAAAGCAGTGCGAAAATTCGATTCAAGAGAGGCATTTCTAGAACATTAAAAGAGCTGTCTCAAACGAGAATCAATTGAGGACATGCCAAGAAGAATTCAAACTAGTAGCAGAGCTCGAAATGGTAACATTGAATACAAATTCAATATTTTTATAACGACAGTGGTTACTCGAATTGTCCATCACCTATAATTACTTTGTTTTAGTATACCTAATTGTAAGTCTGGTATCAGCAAAGTTAGTGAATCGTTTTAAAACTAATTTTTCATTAGTGATTAATTATAATTCATCACTAGTGAAAAATGTTTTGTTCTTGAAAGTTTACAAAAATAAAATAGTTATTTTGGCCCATGAAATGAAAATAGATGTTTCTTATAAATTTTGTGATTCTGAACCTAAATCCGGCCGCAGAATTGTTATATTACATCATAATTTTAAGATATTTAAATTTAAATAGTTAAAAAATGTTGTTTTTGATCGATTTCAAGATCTAAGTAATAAATTTTTTGAATTATTTTTGATGACTGCATTGTATAATGTCAACTTCAACCCGTATTGACCATTTTTATTATACGATATTTAAGTTTGAAGTTATACGGTTCCGTGTCCGTTCCGAGTTGCCTTTCATAAACGTTCCATATACCTGTCAAATTAACACTTGTCAAATACACTATAGGCTACATTTCTTTACACATACAATTTTAATGCGAGGAAAAGAGAATGTAAAATAAAAATTAAACGTTGTTTGTTTTGCATGCAAAACTAGTTTACCGAGGTTTTGTCCTTGAAATGAAAAGTGCTTTTTCAATAGTGTATTTGACAAGTGTTAATTTGGCAGATATGAATGGCACCTCGGAACGAACACGGGACCGTGGAACTTCAAACTTGAATATTTTAGCGAAGAAAAATAATGCAATAAAAATCAACAATGCATTTTGAAGGTGAAGAATAGCACTATACAATGCAGTTATCAAAAATAGTTCAAAACATTTTTTTACGTAGATATAAACTCTTGAAATCGACCAAAAACAACATTTCTTGACCATTTAGACTTACATATCTTAAAATTATCACGTGATAGAGCAATTCTGCGGCTGGATTTGGGTTTATCATCACAAATTCTATAAGAAACGCCTATTTTCATTTTAAAGATAAAACCTTTGTAAATTAGTGTTATATGCAATGATTTTTGAGCAACGTTATAAATCGTTACAGTGATGATGTGACAGTTTATACAATAGTTGCTTATGCTTGTAGTTTTTTTAAATCTCCATTTAAACGTATACAGGATATTTTTAAATATAGATCAATAATTCAAGGGATTATTCCTTGAATTATTTTAAGAATATTTCGTCCTATGATGATTTTTCGAAAGCCACTTCGTTTTGAAGATAGAGGGCGATAAAAATTTCGTTTTTCTCTTTTAAAAACATTTTGGTTATTGAAAACCGATATGTTGTGAACTGACAGCACGGCCCTGGTGTTTTTGAAAGAGTTCGACTCTATCAATGCAAGGAAAATTGGATGCATACATCCTAGTTGATGGTAGTCATTTTCAGCATAAATTGCAGTAACATAAATAATATCAAATAAAAATGTACAATATTCAGATATATTTTATTTTTTTGAAAAAGTTCATCGCCTTGTAATTTTGGGACAAGCTTTCGAAAAATCATCATAAGACGAAATGTTTTCCCGAAAATAACCCTGATAATAACCCTTTTAATTTTTACCGGGTATTTAGAAAACACTCTATATAGTTTTTTTTTAGTCGTCAGATACGATATATCGGTAGTATTAAAAAATTACGGTAGCCATCCTAATTTAAACGTCGTAATATAGCTCGGCACTAGTGAAAAACTACTTCCGAAACGGTTCCGTTACTCTGCTTGAACAAAGCTATAAATTATCATTTGCACTGGATTCGATATCTTTTCTATCAATAAACCTAGTTAAGAACAAGCTTTGTGGATTTAACTTACGCTATCCTTCAATAATAAAGTCTTTTCTTAGATTATGTGGATTTAGGACTATTTGTGTTCATATATTATAAGAGTTTCAGGATGGAGAGGCTTCAAACAACAACATATAATATAACATAAAGGGATTTCATATTTAGGCTGTATAATTACTTTTAAAGCCATCAGAGGGTGATTAACTCGTATATGTCATTCGTACTCAATTAGAATTTAATTAAAATTCGGAAATCTTTATAGGGTGACGTTCTAAAATAACATTAAAATTCCAGAAGCCAATTACATTGTCACAAACATGGCAATCAAATTGCTTATTAGAACACTAAAACGAAATTTCAATTTTCAGTTGTTCTAAAACTTTTGCAATATAATTCACATATTTATTCACAGATTCTTTCTGTTTGATTTGAGCATTTCTTTTTTTTTGAATGAAAAACAAATCCGCAATTTCCAGACAATGGCTACGAAACCTGGTAAGATTTATTGAACAAGGTGCAAACTGAGCGTGAAAGACATACAGACCTGGCTTGTCATATTGCAATAAAAGCGTCGAAATAGGAAATATGATGGGATTTGTACGGACCGGCATTCGTAAAACTAAATAAAACTTTGCCATGCTCCGTTTTGCATTGCAAGTCGTCCTTTTCGACCGCAAGAACAGCGATAAAATATCCTACTTTTCATCGTAAATACTCAAAGTAACTTTGTTAAGATCTCGACAAATAAACGCAAAAAATCGTTTAAGTTTTTTTAGGAAGCAAACGCTTTAAGGGCGGTCTTTGGTAACAAGGCGTGTTCTTTATTATTCCGGATAAAAACTCAAGAAGATTGTTCATGTTGATGAATAATTAGGTCGGTTTTAGTCTAAACGTATTTAATCTTAACATGCGAATGTGCAGTAGAAAAAGTTAATTTAAAAAAATATTTTTTTTCCTTTTTGAAATATTCCATTTTATAACTCAGCTGTGCAATTTCACTCAGATTTTCTTTATAAAATATTGGAAGCACTTCTATTTATCAAATGCATTTTCCGCACTGATCGTTTAACTGGAATCTATAAATTTGCACATATGTACATACATACCTGTATATTCAAGGTTTGCGAGTATTATCGATGGATTAAAATGGAAATTTTATTCGAAAACTAATCGTCACTTTTCCGAATCATTTGCCAATGATCGGGGCCCCTTAAAAGTGTGACAAAAAGAGAATAGCGCTTCCGCTCGATCTCTTTAAAATTCAATTTTGAGGAAATTAAACAGCGACGAAGATATTATGGACCCGTTTGCCAATAACTGTTGCTAACCGTGATACAATCTTATTTTCCACTAGTTCTTTCAAGTTTTCTTAAAAGAAAATGAATTATGAGACGTCGTTCACTGACAAGTTGAATGGTAAATGATCAAACTTTGTGACATTCGAGTAAATGAATCATTAATAAACGTTAACTTTGATAACGAGTCCATACATGCAGATATAATTCGGTAAACGCGACCAACATTACCAGGATACCGATAACGTTTCATCACAAATAATAATAGTAATTTCACCAATTCCGATTTATTTATCCATCTATAAATTAGTTCGTTATCAAGGCAATCTCGCTGAAGCTTGATTTTTCAATATTTCATAATACATAGTGTGACAAGGCGCTTTATTGACTTTTTCAGACTATCACCTCGAAACTGTCGATTATTGTGCAGTCCAGAACAATGCCCCCGTTCATCTGTTTCTAAATTGGAACTTGTCCAAAACAGGAACGCGTTCCGTTGTCGATGAGAATTAGCGATACCGGAACTTGTTGCTCACCACTTAAAGCCACAATTTATTTGTTTCCAGCCTGGAAAATCGATAAAAACCTACCTGTAATACTCGCTCGGATGTAACAAAGTCATTTTATAAAGTTTTGCCATTTTGTCACGTTGCCTGCCTGTTTGTGTCAATTTTTTTCTTATTTTCTGTTCCATTTAGGAAACATTACCTGTGTGACTTACCTTACTATCGACCTCTTCGTTGAAATTATTAGAAATGTTTCATCTTAATTTTTTGAATAATGAAAAAGCTTTCAAAACGTTTGAAATGACATTTTGTTCGAGAATATCTTGAAATGACTCTTATAGAACTGGAAGTTTAAATTTGTGCCTTCAATTTTGTTATCTATTGCAGAAATATTCGCATATTTGTCGGTAAACTTGAATCATCTCTTATCCAAAGTGAACGTTAATACTTCAGGGATGGAGTTTACAATTCTACTGTCAAGGGTGGGTAAATAAATCACGCACGCTACCTCGAACGCATATTTCTGAGAAGAAGGAAAAACATTTTTATTTAAATGTTTTATTTCGCTTATGCAAACAACATTTTCCGGTATACAAGGGGAGAAAACTGCTCAAACTGTCAAGAGGTTTTTTTCCCATTTTTCACGAAAAGCATATGACAATTTTTCTAATTCATCTTAAAATACTCAATGCGAATTATACAAGATGAAGGTCTGATAAACTTAATTGAATCAAGAAGTCGATTCGGTATAAACTCAACGTTTAATTTTACCCTTAATTGGTTAATTTAAGGGTTCACTTAGTTTTACGCGCCATTTGAAGATTTATAAGGAAATCCAATGGGATAAGTCGGAATTGTATGTCGCATTTACTTATATAAAAGAGAAACTTCGTTCGGTCAAGATTAACCTCAATTCTCGTAAAGAAGTCTTTATCGAATAGACCTTTAACAAACATGTTTAAGAGCTTTTTAAATATTTTTCTTTATAGGGACTCCTTTTTTCAATTAACGTAATTCTTTCATAAGGGCAGAACTCAATTACCTTCAATTTAGTTCAGAAAATTAACTAGGAAACCCTAATAAACGCAGTTTATGATAAAAGTACTCTATTATAATAGTTGATTGCACTCAAACTATCAACGTTTATTATTATTTCGTGAGAGGGAGAGACTCCTTGTTAGATAAATAGAAGCAATACATCTTCGATTTTTCTGTAAATCTGGGCACGAGGCGGAAAAACGTTTGAAATAAATCGGCAGTTTCGACTTTAAGTACCGTTCTCCCAAGGGAAACATCAAATTGCCGACATAATTCAAAAGATCAATTTCTCTTTCTTGTTAGTTTCAGTTAAAAATGTGATTTGTATTGTAAAATTTTATATTTATGGGTGTATATCGCATAGAACACACATAGAAAGATCCAATCCTAGATGTAGCAGTTGCTAGGTAAACTACATATAATATGAGGATTGTTCAATAAAAAAAAGTTTGATATATGAAAATATGCCAATTCAAAATTTAACGATGAAAATTAATAATGGCCCAAAGACTCAAATGTCAATAATAATGCTGCGCCATATCCGTTCATATCTTATAGTCTCTACATATCCCATGTGATTATAACGTTTTTGGTTCACTAGAGACAAAATAAATATGTAGTTGATTCTTAAAGAATGGTTAAACAACTGCAAGAATTTTACCAATACAAACTCTAGTGCCTTTAAACTGTTTTTACTGAACAGTTCTATTGGGAATTTTATCAAAAATAATCTTAGAATTAAATGAAAAAGTTGTTCGGTGGTTCGAAATTTTCAAAAATGCCTATTTTCGAAATAAGAAAAGAGTTTTTCTTAAATTTTTTTTTTCTCAAGATACAATAATATGAAAATTTTACAATTTGTATTGATTATTTGTTAAATTAATGCTTATTTTTTAAATTAATCTAGAAAATTCACACCCAAATTTGTCGATGAACAAATGTTTCGAAAATGTTTCTTTGTGAATTCTCCCTTAATCATATATACGATTATTGATCTTTGCTCTCAATTTTCCTTCATAAATCACACTATATAATTACGAAGCAAAATTCATAGCGCCAGAAGAGTAATAAATTTCTCTAAAAATGTTTTCCATTAACAACGAAACTTCTCGCTCTAATCTAACTCCCTATTTAAAATAGCAAATGAAACATTTCGAAAGGTCCTTCAACTGAAGCTACCGTTATCTGAAACAATATTCTGAACAAATATCCATTATTTTTTAATTCCACGATGTAAATACTATTGTAGTATTATTTCAAATGGATTTCCAAAAGAACATTGTTTCCAAATGCTTTTTGTACATGTATATGCGGCTTGAATCGTATTTTTACATTACTGATATCGTCGGTTAAACATGTAAAACTACTAAGTCCATTTTGGCTAACTTTACGCAAGAGCTAAAAAATCATATCATATATCATCATGTGATATTTAAAAAGTTGGTGTTTTGTTATTAAAATTACTCTTTTGTGGTTATATTTTT
>JABRWK010000011.1:839232-963013 GCA_013372445.1 Hypothenemus hampei | reverse complement strand
GTAGTTTTTCTTTAAATTTTTTTTCTCAAGATACAATAATATGAAAATTTTACAATTTGTATTGATTATTTGTTAAATTAATGCTTATTTTTTAAATTAATCTAGAAAATTCACACCCAAATTTGTCGATGAACAAATGTTTCGAAAATGTTTCTTTGTGAATTCTCCCTTAATCATATATACGATTATTGATCTTTGCTCTCAATTTTCCTTCATAAATCACACTATATAATTACGAAGCAAAATTCATAGCGCCAGAAGAGTAATAAATTTCTCTAAAAATGTTTTCCATTAACAACGAAACTTCTCGCTCTAATCTAACTCCCTATTTAAAATAGCAAATGAAACATTTCGAAAGGTCCTTCAACTGAAGCTACCGTTATCTGAAACAATATTCTGAACAAATATCCATTATTTTTTAATTCCACGATGTAAATACTATTGTAGTATTATTTCAAATGGATTTCCAAAAGAACATTGTTTCCAAATGCTTTTTGTACATGTATATGCGGCTTGAATCGTATTTTTACATTACTGATATCGTCGGTTAAACATGTAAAACTACTAAGTCCATTTTGGCTAACTTTACGCAAGAGCTAAAAAATCATATCATATATCATCATGTGATATTTAAAAAGTTGGTGTTTTGTTATTAAAATTACTCTTTTGTGGTTATATTTTTTCAAACTGGACTTAACAGTTTTACATATTTACAGCGACAATATACCTATACTATGTATATGTAGGTATATAAAAATTTCATTTATTTTTTTCTTTTTGCAGGTAAGTGTCCTCTTATATATAATGCAACTCACGTAAGTAATGAAAACATTTTACCAACAATACTAAGCCATTTCGATAAGTTTCTTTTAAAACAGACGCCATTAAATTGAAAAATGAAAATCCTCCTACCATTTCACTTCTAACTAATGTAAGAAAAAAAATAGAGTTCTTCTCGTTTTGTTTTATTACATTCTCTCTGCCTATTGTGATCATTGTTCTGGCAGATAAAAAGTCGCCCTTTAAGAATCTCATACTTTTCTTATTCATCTCATCTTCGTTAAGGCTTCTTGTACATTTTTAAAAGGATTTATTTTGTTCGGCATCTAAATAAATTAAGTATGTCATTTGCCCTTTGGCCGATTTTCCGCTTTGAAGTGGGAATTTTGAAGGTTAAATCACCCACGAGGAAGGTCACTTATCAATCCTTGTCTTCTTGTCGAAAAGAGCACCACTTAACGACAGACGACCGTTCTTATAAAATCAATGGATCTTCATCGGCCTCTTATTCATGGTTTTTTAAAGCGATGTCGTGTTAAAATGACAGTGAGTTTGTTGGTAAATTTTTTAATGATTCTCATAAATGCTAGAACACTTTTTTTTCTGTTATAAATGTTATGTTGGACGCCATAAAGGATCCAAGACAAGAAGGAACATTCAGAGCCACTTGAAGTCAGAATGCAAAAACCTAGACGCTGACAAATAGTAATTTTTTTTTTCGACAAAAACCGTTTGTCATCGACTGTCTTCTTTTTCTACAAATTCCATTTAACATTCCAGTCATTGTGTGTCAGACGAGGCATTTTTACACATCATTACGTAGGAGAAAAAATCAGACATTCTAAAATTCCTTCCACTAAAGTCACGTTCATTTCTTGGTGGTTTTTAACTTAATGAAGCCAGTTTTCGACCTTCAATGGCACTCTGCAAACAATCTCGTCCCCTTCATATTTTTCCTCCTCTTTGTCTCGAATCGAACATTGTTTTGATCATATCGTAAATATACGTGCAATTTTTCTCTTGTTGGACGTGGATGGCGTTTCAACGGCTCATTTGGTTTGCTGGAATAAAATTTCCTTTTTGTTTAGCCAAAAGATTTCCCCAAGTAAACTACAATGGTTTTTGTCGTTCGCCACTCGACTTTAAAACTTTCGTAAAAAGATTTGTAACTTGGTGTATTAAAAATTCCTTCTCTTATAAAGTTAGTGGAATTGCGTTTCTCCAATTTTGGAATAGTGGAAACTTTATTAGAATTTCAGGATTTAATTCGCTTTGGTGAAAAATTGAACCTTTTTGACCTAAATAAGCGGTTGAATTCGAATTAACTCTATAACGTGCAATTGGACATTCAATAAGACTAATTTAATTACAAGCATAAACCATGATAATAGCCCGTTATTGCAATTACTAAGCCAATAATTGACGTGTTAAGCGCACTAAAATTTAGGATATCATGTAATTTTATAGAACATTTAAAAGTCCCAATTTCTTTTTTTATCAAAATATATGTATGTATAGGTATAGTATAAATACGCTTCATAAAGTCGCCGGTTATCAGCAGTTGGCAGCACTTGTCAGAGTGAGAGTATTGATTTTCTAGTTGCAAATCCCTGTATGATCCAGGATAAAGCAGGAACTTCCCTTTTAGTCCTTTATAAAATTGATTTAACGCTTTCACTACGTCTTTATAGATGGCGGCAGGTTGTAAATATTTTTAGGAAAATCTCAAGTTGGGATTGAACTTGCCCGCATTGTTTATGAATTTATGCATACATAATGCCCACAAAAATCTAAAAATCGATTTTCTCTCGTTGAATTTTGGAATGCTACAACTAGAAATGTATTATTTTACGAATTGTTTCTTTTTTATTGTTTTCTATATTGTTATGTATAACAAATACTAGGAATAGGCTATTTAATATAAATTTTATTATTCATAAAACTGATAGATGCCTATTTTGGGCTCTCACTTTTTGTTTTTGGGTTTAATAATTTTATGCATAACGTAGTCAATCTAGAAAGGATCTGGAATTTTAATCTTTATTGAAAATATAAAAATTGATTGTATAACAATGTTATAATGTAATAATTTGTGTTAAGCAGACTGCACTGATAATAGGCCACAGCCACAATCTCATATATCAAATGTATAACTACTACAGTACAGAGAATTGTTGGAAATTTGGAAAGAAAGGAAGCTCAAAAAGCAAAAAAAAAACTAGTAGAATTATCAGATTTTGGAAAAAGCGCAGTTCATGAAGTAATAATTAGAAAAAAAAATGCTATAGAGTTGGAGCTTAGACTAGCTTCAGGAAGACTGTGTAAGATTCGCAAAAACAATTTAAATGCTCTAATTGCCTTCGGACGGCAAAATCCGCATTAAAAGTTTCGAAAATTAACTAACAGGCTTAGAAATCAACGATGAATACTAGTCTATCCAGAAATTGTTTGCATCTAACCAAAAAAGCCAATTTATACGAAATTCTATCAAGAATTCCCAAAAAAAACTACAAATTCACCGAAGAATAGATTTTTGTCATTTTTGTGTTTTTGAGAAAATGGTTTTCATAACGTTTTCTAACTTGATGGAAATCACTTGCAGATCCTATCACAAGAAACGACTACTATACAAAATTCGAAATTTTCCACTAAAATTATGGTTTGAGGAACAATATGTAAACATTGTGCTACACTTTTATAATTGAAAGCACAATTGATAATATAAAGTATTCTACTATTTTAAATGATTTTTTTCTACAAACTGCCCCTATCTTACATCCTAAGGGATGGCGTTTTCAGCAAGACAATGCAAGATGCCATAAATCTGCGTATACGCGATCTTCGATACAGGAATAGCAGTTTGAAAGCATTCCATGCAACTTCCAGCAACTTCATCAGACCCATATGCAGATTCATGAAAATTGAAGTGGAACGAGTAGCGCCAGGAAATAGAAATGAATTATTACCGTACATTACTGATTAATAGAAAGTTAACTTAGTTTTAGGTATACCTAGGTGTCTAGTGAAGTGTTACTTCACTTTGACTATGACTATGCATAAACAAGTAAATAATATTAATCGTTTTTAATTTAAATTTAGTATTCAAATTAAAAAAAATATAGTCTGACTCGTAACGTATTCCACAAATTTTAACCACATGTGCACTTTTAAATAAGAAGTTAATTTGTTTAAAAAAAATGTAATAAAAGTTCAACGGAAAAGGAATTAAAAATTCTTACAATTTATAACATAGCATTTTACTTATATCTACAAAAGATGTTCAAAACTTATTCCATGGACTTGTAAGCAAATTTGGACTCTTTGAATTCAATTTCGTTGCACTAGTTCAAACGTTCGTGCTGTTGAACTCTAAAATTTTTGAACTCTTTTTTTTTTGTAACTTATTATTTTTTTTTTCAATAAATCGATTTCTTGTTTAATAAATGTGCACATGTGGTTAAAATTTGTCGAATAAGTTGTGAATCACCCTATATGTATAATATGCATTGTATATACGAACACTGTATATTAAAAATTATAATTGTCCATTTTTTCCATATCTTTTTTAGACGAACTATTGAATATACGGAAAGAAAACTATGCCTAAAATCAAAACTACATATTTTATAGTATGTTTCTGATCATGTGAGATTTATTAAATTATTAATTAAGAAAAATCATTAAAAAATATTGTCTTCACTTTTAATCGAAATGAATTGATATGGAAGACCACGATTCTTATGAAATACAAAATTTTCTAAGAACATAAATTAATTAAAACGCAATATTAAAAAAACCAATTTGTTATTCCTGTTTATGAACATTACCTTATGGCGTTTCACCTGAGATAATAACGTAATAAATGCTTAACAAAATAATGATAAACAATCATAAACGGGTATTATTCGCGTCTCACAAAAACAAAATTTATTAAGGTTTCAGGCCGTCGTTGCCGAGAGAAAATTGGAATATTTGAGCTTTGTTTTCTAGTCGGGTCTCCCAAAACTTTTTGAATACTTCATAAACTGTCAACCACGAAAAAAAAATAAAAGACAACATTTTTACGCTGCGATGTTGGTCCAAAAGTTACACGTTCAAAAATAACTTTTCGGTTATATAGTTTACACATTCCGGGAGTTCTGAGGTGGTCCAATAAAGATGACCTTTTCACACAAAAGTGACTGAATTTTATGTAGGTATTTCATCCTGTTGAAAACAAAATCCCTTGAAATCATTTTGACAGAGAAAAATGAGTAATTAATAAAGAACCTTATATTAGCTTCTATACTTTGTAATGAGACAAAAAATAAAGGGCGATTAAACGATAATTGGAATAAAATGAAAGGACCAAATCCCAATGGTGAAATGGAAATTTTCCAGTCACTTCCAGGAAAAAACATTGCCTTGCGAGTGTAACAACGGGAACAAGAGTAGCCAGAAATCGAAATGCTTATTGGGAAAATTCACCAGGGGGTTTTCGCAATAAAATGACTTGTTTGATATATTGCTCCAGTTTCTAAGTGGTTTGTTTATCTCGGAAGATGAGTCAAGGATCACCTTCAGTTTTATGAGAAAGACGGAGAAATTTTTCCGCTCCAGAATCGCGATACGCATATGTACGTTTCAATTCTAGAATAAGGAAAATCGATATAATGACCCCAGACTTTCATAAAGTATTCAAGTGTTGTTGCCGAGTTTGCACGTTGAATAGAAAAAAGTTCTCATATTCACGTTTTTTTTAAGAACCATGTAGTTTCATCACTGTTTAAATATGAAAAACAATAAATCCATTTTTCAGAGGTAAAGTATACTTTTTTCATGCAATCTCTCAACAGTACACACGTTTAAAATTTAACTTCGCTGTCACCGAAAAAATTTATTTTCTCAAGAATATTTCCCAGACGATTCAACGATACGACGAGTTATATTGTTCGATTCAGGCGACATTTTAACGTTAAATAAAATTTTTAAAAGTTTGGTCCCAGATCTAGTGGAAAAAGAAATCGTCCGTCAAAATTTTCCTGTCGACTATTTGTTTTTCGTACGAAAAAACTGCAGACTTTTTGTGCACAAACATTGCCCTAGAGGAGAGATTTCCAATATAAAAGATGGATTTTTGTGTGTATAAATGTTCCTTTGTGTGTCGGCTCAAAGGCCTGCCAGAAATCGAGAAATTCACTAAAATGAGGACAAACTCGTGCCGAATCTTTTTGATCTTCAGACGTGGAACAACTTTAGATTATTCAAAAAATTTTGGTGCGGGAAAGTGGATCCTGAATGCAAATTGCATCAGCTAAAAATTCCTAAGGGGTTTTTTCAAATTTGCATTCAGACTGCGAAAAATTAGTTTAGACTACGAGTTTTGTCTCGAAACGTTGTTTTTATTATTTGTTTACGTGATTTTTAGGCAAATTAATAACCTCTTTTAAAATTCCCTTCGCCTAATGCAGGAAAGTTCCAAATCATTTCCCTTTTCTCGATTCACTGCAGCTCTTTTTTCACTTAATGATCATTAATTTAATCAGAAATATGTAATGTTTTGTTAAAAATAAATGACCGAACTAGTTTCTCTTCACTTAATTTTACTCACTTCGTTGATAAATAGGTCAAAACAAATTCTTGCTCTAATTCAATTTCAATACATCGTAATACTGGTCTAAAAGGACAAAATGTAACATGGAAACTATGAAACTCAATTATCCAGGGTTTACTATATTAGTTTGCTATAAGTGGCAAATTTGGCCATCGGCATCGGAACCTAATCAGCCTAATTGGTGATTGAATTTGTAGTTAGGGTGCCGCGTTCTTGCGAACTCTTGGTTTAAAAGTAAAATTCGACATTGCCGAAACTTCGACAAGAAAAAGCTTTTAAAACGATTCATACACTTCTAACATTCGAAATAATGCTTCTGATGAATAAAAGTGCGATAAAAGTTCTCGTGTTTCGGACCTGAATAGGTCTTTGTTGAAACTTTATCCCTGTAGAGAGAGGGAGAGAAAGAGAGGCTCCAGATATGGTTAGATTTAAAATAAATTTAATTTCCGTCGAGTGATTTTTTTTATTNAATAGGTATATTCCAGTTAGGACACGTATTAGAAAATGTACAAGTAATTTTCAGTTTACTTACATATCGCATTGTGAAATTAATTAATCCAATAATATAATATTTATTAAAGATTTTATATTTAAATATCAAAATTTGGAAATCATGCCTTTATGAAATCCATTTAATAGTATAGTTTGTTTTTTTTTTTAAGACAACACCATGTCAAAAATCTAGGGAGATGGTTGGCAATATAATACAGGTATATATATATTTATTAATATGTATATACAGTATAGAAAGCTGAGACAGGGCCAATTTCTAGAAAAGGATGCACCGACAGAGATGCAGCATATGTATAGTCACATATAGGAATTTCTATATGCTGCATCTCTCTCGGTGCATCCTTTTCTAGAAATTGGCCCTGTATCAGCTTTCCACACTGTATATACTACTCAATGTTTTAGACCAGTACTACCAACAAAATGTAATAATGACAGTCCATTCAAAAAAAAAACAGACTATAGGTATTTGTATTTTTTCTATTATTTTTATAATGACAACCGTACTTGTTGAGTTATCAAAGTGACAGATATGTCACTGTAATGTTAAATGAAATAAAATAATAAATTCTATAAAGTATACTGGTAAGACTGGGAGCAAAATCGTTTTCTATATTCGGTAGAACAATAAGTTTATACACCAAATACAGTACAAACTGCAAATTTGTGTTCGGTGTACAAAATAGTACTTTTCAATCTGAGTTGGAGATATGTATACTTCCTACGTAGATAAATGCCATTTCGACAACCTCGAGCTTTTTGTTCAACATACATATATGTTTTTTTGTCTATTCCTAGACCTCTGTTCCAATTACTTAAAAAATGAGGGGAAGGGGCAAGGGGGGATTAAGCTGATGGACATAATTTAATGGGGAATAAATAATGAAGAAAAATATATTTGAAGAAAAAAGTTTCTAAATGAATAAATTCTAAATTTAACTATGTCAAATATGAAATGAAATATGAAAATTGTTGCCTCTGAATGGGCCCGTCGGCTCACTCCCTGTTAAATCTTAATGATCATTTTTATTCTAATTTTAACTTGTTTAAACTTGTGAATTATAACAATGTAATATCGTTTTTGTTTGAAATAAGGAAAGCAAATACTAAAATCTTTGAGAAGTTACGAAACTAACAATATTTTATGGGACACACCGAGTCCACAAATCTACACAAAATCCGGTTTAATTAAAGTTAAGGCGAGCGAATAACCTCGAAATCTTTGCACACTGAAATTAAAAATTTTTAAGTATTTTGCTCTACATAACGAGGATTTTTCTCATCTCATCCGTTTTGTTAAACGTCTTTAATAAAATGTAGGTCATAAACTTTATAATTATGAAAAAAACGTGTAAGTGATGGAAACACAATGTGTAAGTGTATCATTTGGTCAAATAAAAACCATCGTAATAAAAAAAGCTGTCATAATCCAATAAGTGGCTGTCAAATTTACTATAAGCAATTGATGTTACAAAACCAAGTGATTACGTTAAAAAATTCAGGGAAAACATAGAACTAGACTAAATGGTTCATATATAATTTCCTTACATTTTCTCCATTAACTTCAACCAATCATGGAAAAATATATTTAAAATATGTAGTAGCTAAAGTTTTGCAAATATAGAATTTGAATATAACAATATTTCGAAAAATAGCTTTTCTTTATTGGCAAAATTGTATTCTTTTTAAGCCTGCCGTTTTAATACGTTCTACAACTGTTTAAATAGGTTAATATCGGGGTATTGCCAGAAAGTATGGAGGTGCCGTCATACATTATAGGTCATCAATTTCCACACTAAGTTTATGTATTGAATCATTGACCCGTTTAATAACGACCTAGTTTTAATTTTTGCAAACTTCATTTAAAATATTGTTTTAAGAAAACTATTCCTACTCGATCGTATTATTAATACAATTCGTTTTCTCCACCTTCAATGAACTCAAAACACAACCCTTTCGTCACCTCGTTTTATAGCAGAATATTTTTTTAATGTATAATATAATACATATTCTTTCTTTGCCAAACCAATGGTATTAATAGTTCCAAAGAGTCTGAATTCGTCATTAAATGTGATAATTTCTCAATTCTTTGAAGTTCTAGAAATATACGTCTTAGGAAATGCAAAACATTTCTTAGAATTGACTCGTGAATATACAGGCTTTTCCCTGATTATACTTATTCGTTATAACCTACTCTGTACAAAATATCTTTCAAGACTTGTGAACAAACATTTTTCGAAAATATTGCTGACTTTTTTTAATTTTTAGTTCATTTTTCTTAAAACTCTTGTTCTTCTAGTTGAGTTAGTGCCTTAAGGCGACCGGTATGGTTCCAAATTTTATAGATATCGATCGGTTTATACTGGTTCGCAATATATTGAGCTCTAGGGTATAATAATACATCCTGTGTTATACACAATAATTTTTCACCTTTCAATGAATGAATTAAAATATTTCGATATGCATTTGAATTTTCACAAATTCATTCAATTATTTTTTGCAGTATTTTAGTAGAATATTATTGTAAAATTTTATAGAAACTAATGACACACTAAATAATAGAAAATTATTCAAGAAATTACTAGCAAATTTATTAATTACAAGAGTTTTTTAATATATTTCCTACATATTTGCAGAGTTTTTTTGCATAACTTCAAAATATATTATTTAAAAACACAAAATATTTTAATAAAATATTTTACAGATATTNCAATTTTCAGAGTTATGGAAACGTAATTATCGTTTCAACGTTACGAAATTGTTTCTGCGTCAGCAGGCTAACCTGTTTGTTACTCGAATAATAGTTGGATGCATTTGGGTTATTTCCCTTAAAATACCTACATTTATTTGTGAAAAAAAAGAGCCTTATATGACCAAAGTTTTATTTATTTCACATGGCGGGTTAAACTATTGCAAACTTTTTCGATATTGAAAAATCTTTAAAGAAAATCCAGAGATATATATCATCAGCCAGGTACTTTTCTAATATGCCAATTTAAATGATTAATCTTTTAAATCCAATAGCGAAGAAACTCATGTTCCTTATAAACAGTTCATCAGCTAACGTGGAAAACTTGTTTTCTGTCGAAAGAAAATATGGAATCGACCTGCAATATGCTTTATCGACACGCCAGGCTGGGAAATAATTCAATTTGTGGAAGAGACAAACGAGGAATCTGGAAAACGACAATGTGAAAATAGTACACTGTCCAGAGGTGACAGGTTTGATAGCTTTAAATTGCCCGGAAAATAACTCGAGATATTGGAAAATTGCCAGAGGCAAGACAATTATGGCAAAAACAGACAATTTCCCACTTGATGTAATCCATTCGTAGAATAAATGCAACAGTTTTAAAAGGCCCTCGGAAGTTGACTCGTTACTATTTATTATCGTATTATCACGCCCAACCAGAGCCTTTCCAAACGAACTCTCCGAACAGCGATGGTGGTGCATAATGTTTAAATTTTTCCTAAAGTTCGTACACGTGTTGCAGGTGTTTGAGGGTTCCCATCTCTTGCCAACCAACATTATTGGCTGGATGCCAAAATTGTTTACAATTAATATTTATCAAATTAAAGCCCTCAAATATTTTTGGTCAATAAACTGGACGTTTTGAGCGGCACGAAAATCCGCATTTGAACTTGTGCCAGAACAGTTGACGACCAAGCGGAAAGGACGAACGATTAATTCGTTGACGCATTTGGTCTGCATCATTGCACCTCACAAAACCACCACCAACAACATTTCGACAACTCATGTGAACTATACTGCATTACATTGATTACAATCGATTATTATCTTTGTATTCAGGATACGTATGGTCAGAGTAAAGGGTGTGCTCCAAGAAGCGAGTAATAAAAATAAAATTTCCAATCAAACCTATTTCATTTAGAGAATGTAATTTAATTGAAAAAAAAATAGTTTCTTTAGTACAGAAAATGCAGCTGCATAAATCCTCGTCATTCCCATGGTTATCATAGGACCAAAGATTTAAATAAAGATTCTGAACTAATCTAGTCAAGTTAAGTAGAGGTTACAGCTACGAGCGGGAGCCTTCAGAAAGTATACAACCTAAACTTATAAAATTAGCATCTCCTATTTAGAAATCCCTAATAAATGAAATGTATTCATTGCAGTGGGATGTTTTGAGTAGAATTGCAATCAAGATAAATTTTTGAAAACGTTCTATTTTCATTCTATTTTTAGTGTAGGAAAACATTGATGTAAAACAGCATTATAAAACTCCATTTTTGAGGAATATTACAAGAACTGTCCAATAGAAATACGTTCAAAGATAATAACTCCCACTGTTGCATTAATATTCAGATTTTTTGTTAATAAAGTTCTTCCGGCTATTTACAGAACCCACTACAATCTTTATCTCGGCGTCTGAATTGATTCGCCGTTCTTTCAGCGCTATTTTTAATAAGTTCCTATTCAAAAACGAAAAAAGGACATGTTAGTACTATAAAATGTATATTATGCAACTTCTAATCTTAAGTATTAAGCAGCTGGTTTTTGTTGGTTTATTGGAATGCATCAGCTTCAAAAATTACAAGTTGCACATCCTGATAGATGTGTTGTTAAGTTTAATGCTAACTGCACAGAACCTGTTTCTATTGCACAACCCTCGTAGTTCGGCCCTAAAACATGCCCATCCAACCTTTTATTTACCCCTTTTTCGGTAAAATTCACACAGTTCTTTTAGTTCCTCACTCAAATAAAAGTATTTTTGAAATCCTTTGAAAACCTTCAGCCTGAAAAAGTTTTTTTTACACGTTACTTTCACACCGAAGAAACTGGGCCGATTCACTGATTATATGAATCAGTTTTGATTGACTTTCCACTATTAAACAACAATACTGTGTCTCAATCAATAGAAACAATAATTCAATACGAAAACCCTTCTTTTAAGGTTCGATGAACATTAGATTAATTTAATTTGTCGATTAAACATGTGAACATTGAGGCCAACCAACAGCAACAACGATCAATTTCATTCAATTTCTCCCTAGATAAAATTTAATCTTATTTGACGTGACAGTTTAATCAAACCATAGATGAAAAATTATCTTAACGTGATCAGACGGCGTAAAAACTCTCGTTCTCGGAATAACAGAAAGGATTTGGACCCTTAAAAGAACTTTCATTAACGATTCGTTTTATTTCACGTACTTAAGTTTGATCATTCTTCACGCAGCTAGAAAGTTCTCGGAAGTTAGGCAATGCCTTCGAGGCCTTTTTAGCTTCTTAACCTTTCCCGTATCAGTTTTCTGAACCACTAATGCCCTAGAAAATGTTTAAGGGTATAAAAACCAGTTGTTACCGTTTTAATACACTCCTAAATAAAATTGTCGAATATTTATATTTTCTTTCATTTAGTTCGCAGCGAATTTCTACAACCATTAGATTAAAAAAAAGAATCTTAAAATTGGAACAAAATTCAATTTGAAAAACGTAGGTGTCGTTGGAAAGAGAATTTAACGCTCTTCAAAACAAGGTTTCACTCAACTTCTATTTTAATTTAAGATTTTGAGGGGGGGGTGACATGCAAGTTGAATTAATAAAAATAGCAAAGCAATGTACTCTTCTAAAATGAAAAATTGACAAGTCCAAATGGTTTTCTATTTTTATTCGCAAATGCAAGAAAACTTAAATGGAAAATTTTTGATGGACCACCCTGTATGTGTAATATAAAAATAAAAATAACTTTTTTATTATTAAAGAAGAAAAAAGAACTTCAAAGTATGGGTTATTTTTTAGGATTTAATCCCATGCGTTGCCTAGAATAAGTCTGTCAAAATATATCTTTTTATCCGTGGACGATTTTGAATAAAACAGAAATTTCTATACATACTTACGATTAAATTTACATTAAGCTAAATGGAATAAATAAAAATGTTCGATAAGTAATTTTGTTCACGAGTGTTCATCCCATTAAAATCATTAGTGATTATCTCTTTCATATCGTAATATAGGGTTTATAACGGTAACAAACTAATGATGTACATTTATTTTAGTTGCACAAAATAATATATGCTTTAGGGCCTTAATTGAGCATTGAAATATTCATGATCAGGGTCAATAAAACGGTTTTTATATGAATAAATCATACAATATAGGTACCTAACACATATAAAAGTCGAAAAATTAATTGTACCCATATCAAAAATTGATGATAATGTTGTTTTTCATTCTATACAAAATTTAACCTTTCATTATTGAATATCGAATATGTATTCTTTCGTCTCTTTAGAAAAGTTTCTGTTATAAAAGGAGGATCATTCTTTTCTACACTGTGTTATGAGAAATCATTTGAGTGAAAATGTACTCACCACACCTACCTATGTAAATTTTGTATTCATTTTTTGAATCAGAGCCTTTATTACGATTCAGTATATGGCACAGAATAATTCTCATAAAACGATTGTGTTGTGTATTTTTACTGTGAAGTCCTCATATTTATTTATTATTTCTCTATGAATTATTATATACGTACATATAGTGACACATTAATATGAACCACACAGATTTCAGTATTTCCGGATTCTATTACAGCACTATTAAGATTTTTCCAGAGTAAAATTCTGGAGATAAAGTCGGTGAAGAATTTCAACCATAGTATATTATTTCGTCCATTAAATAAAATGTCAGTTTTGTTCCAGTAAACTACACTAACAGATCTGTCTGCCCACTAGTGCTGAGCTATATGCGACGTAAATCGTGATAAATTACGCGCTGCATGATTAACATGATTTTATACGGTGAAAAGAAAACAGGGACATATGAAATTATTATGTGAACCTGGATTGCGTCACGGTTTTAAATCACTGTAATGATTCATAACGTTACTCAAATATCACGATATATGGCACATCACTAATATAAAACCAGTTCTAGGTTTTGTTTCCCTTCTGGNTGTAATATAAAAATAAAAATAACTTTTTTATTATTAAAGAAGAAAAAAGAACTTCAAAGTATGGGTTATTTTTTAGGATTTAATCCCATGCGTTGCCTAGAATAAGTCTGTCAAAATATATCTTTTTATCCGTGGACGATTTTGAATAAAACAGAAATTTCTATACATACTTACGATTAAATTTACATTAAGCTAAATGGAATAAATAAAAATGTTCGATAAGTAATTTTGTTCACGAGTGTTCATCCCATTAAAATCATTAGTGATTATCTCTTTCATATCGTAATATAGGGTTTATAACGGTAACAAACTAATGATGTACATTTATTTTAGTTGCACAAAATAATATATGCTTTAGGGCCTTAATTGAGCATTGAAATATTCATGATCAGGGTCAATAAAACGGTTTTTATATGAATAAATCATACAATATAGGTACCTAACACATATAAAAGTCGAAAAATTAATTGTACCCATATCAAAAATTGATGATAATGTTGTTTTTCATTCTATACAAAATTTAACCTTTCATTATTGAATATCGAATATGTATTCTTTCGTCTCTTTAGAAAAGTTTCTGTTATAAAAGGAGGATCATTCTTTTCTACACTGTGTTATGAGAAATCATTTGAGTGAAAATGTACTCACCACACCTACCTATGTAAATTTTGTATTCATTTTTTGAATCAGAGCCTTTATTACGATTCAGTATATGGCACAGAATAATTCTCATAAAACGATTGTGTTGTGTATTTTTACTGTGAAGTCCTCATATTTATTTATTATTTCTCTATGAATTATTATATACGTACATATAGTGACACATTAATATGAACCACACAGATTTCAGTATTTCCGGATTCTATTACAGCACTATTAAGATTTTTCCAGAGTAAAATTCTGGAGATAAAGTCGGTGAAGAATTTCAACCATAGTATATTATTTCGTCCATTAAATAAAATGTCAGTTTTGTTCCAGTAAACTACACTAACAGATCTGTCTGCCCACTAGTGCTGAGCTATATGCGACGTAAATCGTGATAAATTACGCGCTGCATGATTAACATGATTTTATACGGTGAAAAGAAAACAGGGACATATGAAATTATTATGTGAACCTGGATTGCGTCACGGTTTTAAATCACTGTAATGATTCATAACGTTACTCAAATATCACGATATATGGCACATCACTAATATAAAACCAGTTCTAGGTTTTGTTTCCCTTCTGGAATACGACTAATAAGTTATCGAAAATATAATATTCAAATTCGCAATTTTATTAAATAATGTATTTTGTGTTGTTCTTAAAATAGATTAACCCATTTTTGTCCACCATACCCATCTGAGTTACTCTTTCATTCATATGAAACGTTTATATATATGTATATGTTTTATAAATGTGACGGTTGTGGATGATTAACAAGTTAGTTGGTTATCATTTGTCATTGGAGTTGTATGGAAGGTACCGTTAAACTAATAAATTATGTGTTGTTAATTTTTTTATCTCGTTTAAACAATAAAAAATTACAGCTTCATAAAAACTCTTATAAATTTCTTTCCTTTTTTTACTTTCGGGCAAAAATGAATTAATAAATTGTTTGGCAAGTTTGTTGTCATTTTTAACCACTGTTTTACGATTCAACATTTATTTCTGGATTCAGATGTTTTTGTTGCTTCTGGTTTAATCAATTGGTTACATTTATATATTTCTTAGTAGACTATACGAAATATCACTATACAAATATTTTCATTCCATGTTAATTTAAGTTCTCAAATAACTCTTGCGTTATTAAATACCTTCATATTTTCATCGGGATATGTTTAGGATATGTTGAAAAAACTCCAAAACTAAATCTATTTACGTAGAAACACCAAATAAAAATTGAAATTGTGTTTTATTCTAAATTTATTTAAAAATTAAACGTTAATTAATAACATAAACTCTTCATTAAGTGAAACTATTTGTTATGGACATTTTTTTTGCCATCAATCTAAATAAGCTCTTTCAATTGTGGATTCAACCTCGTTTATCACTGTCGATCGAATCCAATAATAAATTTCTAGAAACGTTTTTACAATTTTTCCACCCCCACATGACCCAGTTCAAAATAATTTTTTTTTTCATATTTTTCGTGTGAACTTTTTCGTTTACGTCTCGGACCGCGTTTAAGTTGGTTTGTTCACTACAGGTCATAAATCTTGGAGTGGCTCAGTTTAAAATTGCCTTTGGTGGCCGAACAAGTCTAAAATTAGCATCTAGATTATTTACGGTAAAACTGAAACCATAAAGAAACAAAATATTTTCGCGATAAAATATTTTATTCATGGTAGAAACGAGTCATTTTTATGAAATATCTTATGAATTAAATATAATAAAAACTCGTATATTACCATATTTTTCCTAGGCAATATGTAATACCCTTTATGGAATTCCTGGTTGTATAATACATTGGCTATTTTACAAGGAAGTTTAATTCATCAGGAGTTTTAAGTTCAAAGGTGAAAAAAATCTAAATAAATTTTAATATATACTTGTTATTCAGTTACTTCATTTATATTAAAAATTTCATTTTCTCCATCATTAAAAAACTCTGTCCTTTTTAAGTACAATTGAAGAGCTACAATTTTTCATCTTTTGAAAGAAATGTCGTGTCTTGTAGCCTTTTGCTTTTAGTAGAACAGATCTGAAAGTTGCAAATGTTAGCATTTGCACTTATATTTACAACTGGAATAAAACAAGTCTATATTACCAATAAAAATTCATTTTAATATAATAAATGTATATTCTCGTCCATCATTCTAGTAGACCATTAGGCATGGAATTTTTGAAACTGAATGGAAGAACTATTTGAAACTTAGGAGGTCGTTAGTCTTCAAATAGTTACTGAAACCAATCAAGTTGTCCTCATTAGAACTTAATTTTTTATCATTTGAGTTGAGTTTAAATGTTCGTAGAAAACTAAATCTCTTATATTCCATTAAGTAAATAACAATTTACGTAGATATTCTTTACTCTGAGGTGCTGTGTTCTTTTTCTTATACACAGCCTTCAGCTTTTATCACATTTGTAGAGGACTCTATTATTTCTCGTCACCCGTTACTATTAGGATTAAAAAAGGATAATGCTTAAGCAGCTAAGAAGAGCACGTAACCTGGAGAGTTTGTAAGAAACTCATTGATGTAATCTGCTGTTTCCTTTTAAATTCCTATCGAGTTTTACGCTTAGTCCAAGAAACGGTTCCATCATCCAGATTGTAGTTTTCAGTTTGGAATTTCTAGAACCATCGATGACATTGCTTTGTGTTCATTATTTAACAAACTCATAAAGCAAGAGACGCTTAATTTACTCCGTTCTCATTTGATCATAACGTTAATCTGTTAAAACGGAACTATAGCTGTCAAAACTTGGACTTTGGATAGGAAGCAGCCTAAATTACTACCTAATGTTGCAAGTTTATTAATAATATGTCTCTTTTCTTCTCATTTTTGACTTGTGTAGGTTAATAAATTTACATTACTTATGGATTTTATTACATTCATGTCAGAGTTCTATAAGAAAATTGAAATTCCATCCAAGTTTTGAGTCACGTAGAAAGATCATTCTTACATCATTGGTTTATTATCTTTTAATAGGTTTATGGTAAATATCAAGCAGCTAATCCAATAAGAGTCGTTTTTTAAATAGCAAGGGTGTGTCACCCATTTAATGGAAAGCACTCGTTTTTCATTAAACGCGCGAAGATCGTAATAACGAAATAATGAAGATAAAAGACTTAAATAAGTTATTGATTTACTAAACTTAAGACCTAAGTACTTTTAAGGCGATCCTCGAACTTAATTGCACTGTAGGGCTTTTAATTTTTTTTTTCGTTTTTTTAGTGGGTATCATCCTCTGCCCTTTCATCGACGAAAATATTTCATTAGGACGAAAATCTTGAATGGGAATACATTTACATAACGTTAAAATTCCCACCGTAAACCAATGTAGAATACTAGATCGAGATTTGCATTGTTCTAGGGGGCAAATTGGTCGGAAGCCTTGACTTTCGGTCGTCAAGGTTTATGGTTCATCCGAGTTAATGAACTGAGGGATTGAGCGGCGAGATTGAGTTAATTTGTTAATGACGCATTGTATGTGAAACGGTAGATTTTCGTATTTACAATAAACGACTGGGAAAGCGACTTTGTGTCAGACAACAACAATTGTTTTTCTACTTTATGTTCGTTTGTACTGGAATTTGAAGGAGCACTTGATTTATCAGTAATGGAAGGTCCTAAGGTAGACTAAACACGTAAACAAACGCTAATAATTTTTCTCATCAGGTGAAAGTGTTTTTTTTTCAATTAACCTTTCAACTATGTAGCAATAGATTAGAATTTGATGCAAAAGGGCGAGATAATGTTTGTTTGAAAACCCACATGTTAACGTTTATGCCAACATGATGGATTGTTGACAAGCAAATTTAACTTAGCCCTGTAATTTGAACAACGCAAATCCAGCCTCCTCTCTCTCGCTCTATAACAAGTTGGAACAAAAATAATAGTTCAATTTTCCGCTTTTATTAAAAATATTAATGGGAAATTTCTTCGTTCCATGTCAGTTATTAATATTTTAAAGATACGTGTTTGGTGTCAAAATCAGGGGAAGGCTGTCTAAAGTTTAAAGTTTAATTAATCAAAACGTTACCGGACTTGCAGTCGCCACTTTCGATCGGTTTTGAAAATGACAGCTTTCCGAAAGATATTTAATAAACGATTTATTAAAAATCGTTTTGGTTTGTCTTTGGCACAACAATCATTATATTGGATGAGCGAGCAGACTGGGAGCGCCTTTTTATCATGCAGATGTAACAAGTTTTTGTTTGTTTTTCTTGCTGTAGTCTATTTTTTTAATATTTATCTTTTTGCAATTTTTTATTTCAGGCTTAAATCATAAATATTACATTAGTAATGTACGTTTAAAAAATTTGACATAAATTGCTTTTCTTTTGGACGTCTGTCGTTAAGTTTTCAACCATTTGCACGCTGATATGTCAAAATTTTACCCTTAGTGACCTGTCATTCTGCCGTCTAATACATTTAAAACACATTTGACTCAGAAAATCGATGTAATCAAACTGCAGTTGAACTGCAAGAAACAAGTATTGGTTTTAATACGGTGTAGCAAAATGTAAAGTATTGTTTCTACGGCGGAAAAGTCATTTCATTAAAAAATTACAACTTTTCTACTTCGCTTTACTACGAACTTTTGATAAAAAAAGTATCCCAATGGGAAAAAAGTAAGTACTCCTAAAAGATATAGTTGAATTCCTACAATAGAACACCAGGGACAAAGTATTTTAGTTATTTACCTGGAAATATTCAAGTTTTGGACCAGTATTCAAGTCAATCCTGGTAGTTATCGTATATTTAATTAGCAATATTTTACTTATTTTATCTTAGAACACTTTTTTTTAAACCATTACTTTAGGCATCAAACAGCAAAAAGCGGAAAATCAGATATGAATACTGCTTCAGCAGGAAAATTGCTAAAACGGGTTTTCCTTTTTGCGTTTATCGCCAACATGGGTTTTATTTCGTCTAATGGCCTCCAGCTATATTGCCTAAAATTCTGCAAATCTCCTAAAACGGTTCAAGCGTACGATGATCCTAAAATTTTAAGTAAAAAGATGGTATTTCTGGCTTATTTTCTTCCTTTTTTTTTCATTTTGTTATTTACTACATATTTAAAGCTATTATTTCTTTCATTAATTGCACCTGATGCCTCAAAAATTAATATCATTTTATGAAATATTAATGTAAAGCATTAAAACAATTATCATTTATCTTCAAGAGTGTCTTGAAAACGTCCAACTTTTTGATGAATTACTGCATTTATTTTTTTTTTCATTCTAGCTATTCTCAATTAACTAGTTTTTTTCTTCAGCAATAATATAAAACAGAAAATAGGAACAATGCCCTAGGATAGAATTTGTTTGACTCGCTAAATTAGTTCATATTGATTAAACATGCAACGGCCGCAGAATTTTGTTGCACTAGGTATGTACAAAGTCGATTTACATAATTGGTGGCTACTGCTACAATTGTAATATCTACTAGGATTGACCATGTGATAGTTTTTTGTTTAAAATTTATTCATTCTATTGATTCGCTCGCAGTATTCTTGAAACCTTTGTTACGGTTCGTGATCCTTATCACACCAAAACTTGACATTATTTTTGGAATATCCGGGTCATATCCACTACTAAAATATACCCTGTTATTTTTCCAATGGTCGTTAAATATTTATTGCATACCGATTCGAAATTAATCAATAAAAATGCCATTATCTTCACTAACTATCTCGTTATTAAATTTAAGAGCCCTCGTTTTGCTCTAAAATACCGAATGACATATCAAATCAAAATCCAATTATTGAAATTGATTAACAAAACCTAAGGAATAATTTAAAGACAACAAGAAAAATCGTTGATTAGACCACTCATGTCCGAACGTATTTTTATTACGCCATCATGTTTAACAACCTTTTTTTGTTTAGAATGCCATTTTCTGGCCTTTTCTCACTGTTCCTGTTCACCTACTAACTCACACCCATTTGTAACACTTGTTCCAAAAATAACCACTTTCCGGAGATCTAAATTATGTGCGTGGCTATATCAGCGCTAAAAGCCACTTAGAGTGATACGTTATTTACTTAATGGTATTTAGAGTTTGGTCAGGGCTTTCATAGCTAATTTACCTTGCTTGGGCGTCCTGTGATTCCATTTTAATGACCATATTTCTCTGTGGGTCCACAATAGACTCAATTCAATAAAATGTCAAAAAGACTTAATGGTTTTGTAATGGAAAGAAAGCTATAAAAGCATATTGAAGTGTTAATAGCGCTGTATCTCTTTATAAAGGGGTAGTTCAGATTTCTTTCAGTTTCGCTATTATAACAGTGCACGTATTACCAATACACGTCATATTAGAAGTTGAGCGAAATTCCGAATTTCAGGTCATCCTGTTATTATGACAAAATCGTAGCTCTAACTTTATATTTAAGTCACATTAGGATCCGAACCTGCCAGAATTATGATATTGGCTCGTTTATCTGCGAAATCCCTTGTGTGTTTCATGCGAACGACCAAAAACCATCCTTTATCTTGCCAAAGCCGTTGTGTTCCAATTAATAGGGTTGTACCATTTTACATCATTATCGTTTCCTTCGACTAGAATACAGATAATATCATTATCTTTTGTTACCGCACAGGCACGCATTTTAATTATCCCTATTAACGTTTGTAGAGAATCTTTTCCATTACAATTAGCGCCCTCTTGAAAAAGTGTTCGCAACTTTTCACCCGATTGATCGTAGTGACGTATCTGAATTCCAAATGGAAGAGACGCTTTTAATTTTCGTACGTTCTCACCAGATGGGTCTGTAGGCTTATTTATCGAATCCTAACTGCAATTAATTGATGATTAAAGAGAAACAGTACCTATTATACATTTCGTGCCCAAAGCCTCGTGGGAACGCCAATAAATCTGTCATGTAGATTGCTTATTTAATAGGCCGTGTGTAAACCTAATTATCTGGATAGTTTCCAATAGGAACTACAAATAAGACCTGACTTCAAAGACGATAATATCATAAACGTTTCTGGTAAAATTTATAAAATTTAATACTAAATTGCAGAATAATAAACTCATTTGAAACAATTATCTATTTGTAAATAAAAGTTTTGTACTATTTCAGCGAATTTTGCATTTAATACGTGGTAATTATAATTTGGAAACGTGAAACGTTACCGCTAATTACCACCATGGGAAACATTAAATTTTAACATCATAACTGGTAATTTATGTTATCAAAAAATGGCTATCGTGGGCCAGGAATGCTTTTTTCCTAAAGAAAAATATATTTTTTTGAACAATACAAAAAATCGAAACGTTTGAGATGAAATATTCTACCCCAATTGCTTTTCAAACATAACTGCCCATCAAATGTTACCAATGATTGACTTTTACCAGTTTCTGTCAAACTTTTCAAGTTTTATTCAAAACGATATGGTCAACTTTGGTATTCAAAGCCAAAGGTAATGTAAATTTTTATTTAATTGCCCAATGTTTCAAGGATAAGTTATCCAAGTATTAGGGTGGTAGATTGTCGCTGGATCGTCTCCTTGAAACTGAGAATCGACTGCAAGAGCATCTAGCGCCCGCCACGAGGCCCTGCAAAAGGGGTCGATGTTACCATGACAACGTAGTACTCACGCTTCTATTTCCTTTTAGCGCTTCATTTTTACAAATTTATGTCATACTTTGACACACCAATCGCAATTAAAAGCAATTTTTCAAAGGAAATTTCACAAATTACCAATCAGAAGTCATTGAAACACAATAAATAAGAATGGAAAGAAATTAAATTATTAGAACGAAAAACTAGCAAACTCTGCGTTCTATTATTTTAATTTAATAAAACAGTTATTTTAAAAGCATTAACTGAAACAAAGAATATAAAGGATTGAGCTCCAATTTCCAGAAAGCTCTACTCCATCAAGACGATTCCATAATAACCGTCTTACTAACTCACAATTGAGAATATTGCGAGGATCTTAATTAAAACAACATCGAAATTAATTTGTATCAATTACAATAAACCGAGATGGTCTCTTGTCAATATACAGTCGTACAACATTGGTTTTAATAATTATTCAAAACCTCCTCTAGTTGGAAGTGATTTTGTGGTAAACCATTACGCTCTAAATAAACGTCAATCACCTCGGCTTGCTCTGCAAGAACCTCCAAATCAACAATTCTATTCATTGACCTGAAACTGTGAGTGAAACTGAGATATTGATTGTGAAACTCAGCTCTTACAACTTGAGTTTACGTAATAAAGTTTATGCAAGTGCAGGAAAGTTTTAATGATGATTCACCCGCATTAGACATCATCAAGCCATCGGTAGCTTATGTTTCAACGGAAAAAAAATGATTATATTCTATAATAATAGCTTTCTGTTATTTGTTTCTTTAAATTCCCTATATGGTACAATAAACGTAAACATTCGATAGCGTTTTCCAGGTTACGAGCCAAGCGAAACTCAATACATTCTCTGATTAAACTAGTAACAGCCACAATGATATATTTTTTTTGGTTGTTCGAAAAAAAACATTTCCACTCTGGAAACGTTTAATTGCCGTTAGTGGCTCAGTTCCTGCTTAATTATAATATTGAGTGGTAAGCAGTGCACGTTTTTCGCTTTAAAGTTTGCCATGTAAAAATTGTTTTTCCAGACTTTTATAATTTTCCTATTAAACTTCCTCGTAAAACTTGTCTTAAAATACGTTCGTTTTACAAAAAGTCATCTATTGAAACGCCTAACTCCACAAGTAACATGTTATATTTTTCAATATCAGGAATAACGTGAAACCGCAAAATCCAACCAAAAATACTCTCCCCCATGATATTACCCAGTGTTAAAAAAGGAAGATGGCTTTTGTTGTGGCCCGTCTGAATACTTTTTTATTAGCGCCGCCTGTTCGGTGGAGCGAGGAAAGCATCTCTTTGAAACTCAACTCAGACAATGCGACGTTGCGATTGCAGGATTTCTGTTAGTGTGCGTTGCTATGTTGAAAATTCACGCTGGCAAGGAATTATGTAAGGTTTAATTAAAAGGAACGTTTATCACTGATGTACAAAACGTTGAAGGGAAATGGGCCTGTGTTCCTGAATGTTAGCTTTTTAGGTAAGGAAAACTTTTAGAGAGTGACTAATTATCAAACTTGGACATCTGTACTAAAATAAACAAAGTTCAAAATCGTATTTAAGTAAGTCGAACTTAATATCTCAATTTTGTTACCCACACTATATTTGGTATCAGTCAAACTAAAAATACTTCGTTTCAGTTAAATTTTCGTTCCATTAAAAATATTAAATCGATAAAGAAAATTCCATAACTGACTTATTTATGACACGCACTTTATCAAATATTCATCCAACAAGAAATTATGAATAAATAACTCACCCCATCTCCCCCCCACCGAAAAAATACACATACACAAACACACACAACCATGGTGTTATTGAAGTTTCCCCCTTTCGTATCTTCTAATGGGTGCGTGTTGCTTGGTTTGGCCGCCCCGCGTCGCCCCTCTAGCCCAGAAAATTGCGCCACAAGTGGTAGTGTGCCATGGTGCCCCAGACAGTTGCGAAACGAAGAACGTGGCGGCGACGACGGCTCACGCGACCACATTTTCGGCATCGTTCGTTTCGCCTTTATTTTCGTTTTTTGGTACGAAGTCAATTGTTTTATATTATGTCTCAGTGAATGTGTGATTTTTTCGTTGTTACTAGTTCAATTGTTTTTATTTTTAATTTGAGTGAAGAGAAAAATTTACTTGCCAAATTTTCTGAAACATGATCGTTGGAGTCATATAATGTGTTCTTAGAGGGGTAATTCATCAGTTTTGATGATATTTAAAAAAAAATGTTTATTGCTGGCAATTTTTTACATTTTATTCATGGATTCCAAGAGCATTGTAATATTTTAAAAAACGAATAACCCCTGGTAATACTAATAAGTGAATAAAAATTAAAACATGACCGTCGTATCCATTTAAGTTATGAGAAACGATTAAAACACATTCCGAGAATTAATTATGATTGATGTCTTCGACTGAAATACGTTAGTTCATGTCACGTTAGATTTATCTTCTCTTGTGTAAACGCAAATCTGCGTAATACCAAAACATTAATTTTAGTTTTGGTTCTAATTTGAAACCGAATAGTTTTATCTGTTGAAAATGCGATATCTATTTTAAATACTCTAGAAAACGACTGACAATTTAACAAAAGAAAAAAAATGCTGGGTTCTAAAAGGCGAGCTTAAGTTAGAATTACGTCTATTTGTTAGGAAGCGTCTATTACAGAATTAAAAATTTGTCTACGATGAAACTCTTCCCGTTTTAATGCCGCTTTGTGGCTGTAAAAGCGGAACCTGATTAATGTAAATCGTTTAGTTGCAATTAATTTTATGAGGCCATAATCGTATTCTTTTACTGATATAAATTTCAGGTTTTTGGAAGAACCAATTTTTGTTTGGGTTAAGATTAAACCATAATTGAATTTTATTAAAGTGGTTGAAACCTGACCACGTTGCCCCCCACACACACACATATACACACACATATACACACACACATACACACACATAAAACGAAAACTCATTATCAACTATTCCTATCATTTCCAAAGTTAGTTAAACACATCGATTTCCCAGTGGCCATTATCGCTTACGGCCGATTTCCAAATTATTCGTTTTGATCTTGATGAAATTTGACTAATCCAGACTGCCTGCTCTGCGACAAAACAAAGAAATCGTGCCATTTTTTATCGCGGCTTACACTCTTGAACTTGTAAGTCCGAGAAAGCGACCGACTGAAGAGCCACGGTCGTCAGTAATCGATCTGTTGCTCCAAATGGATTATTTTTCACGGTTCACTAAGCATTCAAAAGGCCGCATAGAGAGGCCATTATCGGGAAAGTGGAAGACTTTTTTTTTGTTTGAACGTAAACATTCTTATGAGGTTTTATTATAATTTTCAGAACCCTGTGCGAACATGGGTTTAACCAAATTCAGTGTAAATATTTTTAGGATTATTCACAGATCATATGATAAAGAGTTGGCTTCTGTAACGTGTCCCTTGTTGTAGAAAAACATTTCGATTTCGAAATTTAATTTGAAAGATAAGACGCTTATATGGAAAATAAATCAAGTGGAATTTTGCGATACTCGGTCCGCCAGAGATAGAATTTTAATGGAAATTCGATAAAGCAACAAATAAAAGGCATAATTATCTTTTGCGTGATCATTTCAATGTGAATGTTTCGACAGGATATTTATTAATTTTTCCGCTTCATAATATTAAAGTTAAGTTAGAATCTAATAAATGCAACGTTAAATGGAAAAGATTCTTCTCAAAAGTTTGTCTCTCTTAAATTCTATTTTGCCGCATTCCAATGCTCAAATATCCGTCAACAAACTGACTTTTATCAGTTGTATTTTGCAAATAAATTTCAAAAACTAAGAAGTGAATTTATCGCTACACCATTCAACTGTTAAATGTAACACTATCACTGTCGTACCTACAGGATTTTCTAGAAAATTCCAATGAAAATACTTTATTTTAAACCGCCAAGTTCCACCTATGCAGATATGTACGAGTATATCAAAACCTTATCTAGTGTGGAAATTAGAGCGGAAATAAAATATAGCTGTGAGTGGACAATTTCCGCTTCAAAACAATACAATTAATTATTTCGCAGGTTTCCGTACAGCAGTCGATATTAATCACGAAAAAAGTTCGTTTTGCTGCAAGTTACTTTTGCAATATCATCGATTACATTTAAAAATTTAATACAGCGCGTCATTTATCACGATATAAGTGTTAATAGGTCTTACAACCCCTTCTCGGAGCTCCATTAGATTAAATTAGAAATTTTCAATTTCACGTCAATCATTCATATTGTTATTATTTGTTGTTGGAGCTATTGATTTTGAACTTGTTTGTTCCAGATTTTTTTTATTATGAATACTTAATATGTTGAATATTTTTGAGGTCACTGATGATCGACAAAGCAAGAATTCTATTGCAAACAAATTTCGTTCGCTACACAAAGGCTAGTTGAAATAGCATTTTAGACCTCACATGGATATTTCCAAAACGGCAAATAAGCCGAACGGCCAAAGTTGGAAAAACAAAATAAAAATCAGGCATAGTGATAGCGTTGTATATTCTGGGTCATAGGAGATCAGGCTTTCTAAAAAGTTAAAACAGTTTCTACAGTATATTTTCGAATACATCAATAACCACAACACATGGTGAAGTGAATTTGGCAATAATAAAGTCAATTTTTTTGAAATGATCACTCTAAGTGACCTGATTTAAATTCTATTGAAATCTAAAATAAATTGCTCTTAGTTGATTTACTTTTTTTTTATAATAGAGATAGAAATGTTTTTTAAGTTTTAGGACAATATACGACACCTTTACAATATCTAATAAATTTTTGGTGTCTTCACTATGGAAATTGCATTACGATATTTTAAATGCGTGAGTCAGTTTCAGAATTATCTAGATGTCAGTTAATTTCAAATCTCAATATTATTTATGTTCTGAAGAATACATAATAAAAGTTGCGATATGGCTTGTACTGTGTTCCGTTTATCTCAATTATTTCAAATTTACTTTACATACAGGTGGCTCCCAACGTACTCATTTACGCACAGTTAAAAGAAGTCGTGTCGGAACATCTACATGATTTTAGATGTCCCGATATAACTTCTTTTAGTTATACTCAAATGTATGCTGGTCGTTAATGGATAAATAAATGCATAGTATTTTAAGGGGTAATTACTAAAGTTTTTTGTGAAAAAAAAGTTCATGGAAATCTAAGTTCAAAAACGTTTCGTCTTCGAACTACTGGGTGTTTAATAACTTATTATTTTTTAAATATCCCAAAAATGTTTTGACATACGGACACAAGAATTGGGACACCTTGTGACAAAATAAATGTACATTTTCTGTAGTAAACAAAAAAATGTTCATTTCATACAATGCAATGATGATATATTTTTAATGAAAAAAATGTTACGCTACTGACTTCTTTTCATAGAAATATATTTTTTAAATACTCCATGAATTATTAATAAAAAAAGAACTTTCGAGTATTTTGTCGCTCCAGTCACTTCAAGATAAATAATAATTTTCAATTTCTGCACCTACCACAAAACCGGTACAGATTTTCGTATTTCTAACAAGTTTTTAAGTCAGAATTTTTTTCACAATTTTTCCCATTTTTATTTATAAAAACTTTTTTACAAAATTACCTCAGCAATCAACTTTTAAAAATTTTCGCACTTAGAAACTTGTAAGAAATACGAAAACCTGTACCGGTTTTATGGTAAGTACAGAAATTAAAATTTATTCTTTATCTAGAAAACGGCTACTTGAGCGACAAAATAATATGAAACTTTTTTTTATTAACAACTGATGAAATATTTAAAAAATAAGAAATGAAATAGTCTGTACCTTGGAGTCGAACCGTTTTTGAACCTATGTATATTTGAAAACCTCAGCAATCACCCCTTAATATATTTCGCTAGAACACCCTGTATAAGTACATATCACATGTTTCAGAATATCATTGTTCAGATACAGCACTATTCGCAGTGCAATTTCTGCTTACAAATGACCCGTGGATGTGCTCCAAATTCGATAGTTTACGTCGCGTCGTGAATTCCAAAAAGGATTCCCTCATTCCGAAATATCAGTCATATTTTCGTTGCGTTGATAATGGATTATAATTTTCAAAATAAAACTTATTGATGTTGGTGCGCTTGAGCAGGAATTCGAATAAGTCAGTAAATACCTTGGTCAGAAATGATGCAAACATGTCGGAACGACCTATAAGAAGTCTGTCCACTAAAAAAATTCTTCCTAGTGTGACGTTGGCTTGCCTCATTCGTATTCGTGTGTCAGTGAGTAGAGGGTCTAAGATTATCCAATTTTTCCATTAAGAATGGTTTGTAAAAAAATGTTCAAACTGTTATGAATTTGTTTCCGTTTCATTGTTGCAGAAATAAAATATCTCGAGAATGGAATCAGATTTAATTGTGAAATATTTATAGAAATCTATGTATCTCTTTTTTGACATGTGAAATTTCTCTATAAATGTGAAATTCACGTTTCACAAAATACTAAATCAAATCCCAAAAACAGCATCAATATTCACAACCAGTTCTTTATATATTTTATTGCCTCGTAACATATGTACATACATCTTCAGAATATGCCCTAATAAACGTCGACCAGAATTTTGAATCATCCCCATTCTTCTTCCACCTTGCGTTTCGTGACATAAAAGATGCCGTTTTCTAATTACACAGTATAAAAGGGTGGATATTTGCTCTCACACTTGTAACTTTGTGTAACGAGCAATGTTTATCGACGCTTCTTGGAAAAGAACCTACATCTTCTGACATAAATACCCTTTTTTTTCTATTTCAAGAGAGAAAAACCATTTCAATGGAGGTGCTTGATTAGAAGGTGGCATTGTTAATGATAAATTCTATTAACCCTGGAGATGTGTCTACATTGTTGCCTAAAAGGGTTACCATGTTCTGTGCCATTCGCAATTGTTCTCTAGATGTAAAAGTTTCTCGAGTCGATTATAAAGTAGTTTTTATGACTGATAAATGCATTACCTACAGATTTTTTTTGCTTCCAACTTGCTCAACCATGTATCGATCATGGTTTTCACATGACCGAGAATGAAAAACTCATTGCCTTGTTAACAAAATGTTAACGTCTGTCCTTCTCATTCATCATTTTAATTTATTTGAGCGTTAGTGCGACTCTGCTTTAATTGACTATTGTCAGTGTTGAATGAATGAGAATCGGGCACGTTTAGGCCGTTATTATAATAGGAATGATTGTTTAACCATTGTCGAATTTCATTTAGAAGTCAGATCAATATTCCAAAAAAAGAACATAAAATCAATATGGAATATTTATTATTAACTGCATAATATATATTATAAACTAATCACTCTCAGTTTGATAAATGGATGAATTTGCTTCTAATCGTCTGAGTTTGATGATTTAGCAACGATAATTCTTGGAGCATGACGAAATAGAAAATCAAATTAAACGAAGCTCGTAAAGCGCCATTCGCGATATAATTTTTTAAGATTAACATTGCAAATGTCATATTAAAAAGAAATAATATATAAAACGAATTGTCATTCACACAAATTTCATATAAAATTGTGCAAGTTGTGGCAAGTGGATTTTTTTCCAACGCTTCCGTTATTCCAGTGACAATGTCAATTGTTATACGACTACAAATTAATAAAGTCAAATAGTTTTAGAGACGCGACCATTTGTCAAACAGTGTCCGTTCGACCTTTAATTATATTTCAGTGCTAAAAGTTTTAGAGCAACTCCGGTGAGTGCTAAGCTTAGAGCCCAGACCGGACCTCTAAGCCATGATGAACAATGTGGCAAGCGTTCTCAAGGTCTATCGAAATACTAGTGGCGTTCTTCGAATACTATTCAGCCAGGTAATGTATTTTAGGTATTTGAAATATTCTTTTCTCCTGGCAGGATTTCATTTACCGTTGTGCCCGGGTAAATGTTTTTTTCAACCTCAAACTAAACGAGACTAGAAGAATTGCCGAGTCGTGGGTTGTAGTATTCGAATTGGCTTCGAGAAATCTATTATTTTTGCGGCCTCTTTTTTTTATTATTTAGGTACGAACAAGTGAAGCTTTTGATGAATTTTTAATTTAAAACAAGGATGTTGCAAGACAATGATATACAAATCTTGTTTTCGGAAATAGTAGAGAGCTGAAAGTTTCACTTATTTTTCCACCATAAACTACAAATTTACATAAATTTATCATTCGTTAACGACCATTCTTTTGACATTTTTATATAAGGAAACCCATTGCTCCAGAAAAGAACTTGCTATAAATCCTTTGAACACGCAAACACAATTTTCGCGTGAGTTTTTTTTGTAAGTTTTTATCAAAAAGCCGTTTTTCTTAATAGGAACTAGGTATATAGCCGAGAGTCACAATATAATCAAAAAAATAGTAAATGAACCGATTAATCAAATGAGCAAAATACAAATTTACTCAGGCGAAACCGTTTCATAAGAAAGCGAGCGGATATGGTGTTCTTCTTAAATGATTAATGGAAGGAGTTTCGGGTACGTCTCTAGTTATTTTTTAAAAAGTAATGCATTTTTATGGTAAAATCTCAAATATCTGGAGTTCACCTCATTTTGGTGGAAATATTCAATTCGAGTTTGCAGAAATAGTTTTTTTCCGACAACGACATGTGGATTGAAGTTTTCGAAAAGGATTTAGCGGTAGTTTTCAAATGTTTTTCCCATTATTTATCACACTTTTTGACCGAGTTAGATACTCAGTCAGCTTATTAAACTTTCTAGACGCGTTTCGAAAAGTAAGTGTTTGATTTGTCGATTGAAAAATCAAAACGTTTTGGGTTGTTTGCTAGTTTTTCGCAATGGAAAAAGTAATAAAGTCTTGTTATATAAACATTTATGCTGAATTCCAAAGAAATTCGCAACGAGAAACAATTTACTCTAAAAAAATTCGCATATGAAAAATTCAAAAGTGCATAAAAAAAAATCCCTTGTCATTTTTTTACAACTAACCCACCCAAGAAGATTGATGGTGGAATTTTCGGGAAAAAAAAATGATTTTAATACTCCTACAGCTCAGGCGAAAGTTATCGATTGCCTATTTGCAAACGCTTCACTAGCGAGGAAGAATAATAATTAGAAAATTCAAATTTACGATTCGCAAACGGTACGATTCGCATCGTCGACAGCGCTTCGTGTACATTCATTGTACTTTACCCTATTTTACGCTGACATCTTTTCAAGAATTCTATTTCAACTGAAGCATATATCACGTCAGTATTACGTTGCTTGCATTCGTTCCGGCATGTTTCATTGAACAACTTTTAACGATTGAAAAGAAACTTATCACACAGGATATTGGTCTTATTGCTATCCAAGCATATTTAAAGTCTTTATTTACGCTTTTACCCTGTAGCTGAAACAAATTTAAAATCATTTCAGAAAATGCATAACATTTATTCGTGTTCGCTCTATTTTATTGAAGTTTTACTGTTTATTTACTGTGAATGTTCAGCAAAATAATGTCCTCTTACAACAATACAAAGAACAGATCAAAGGGTTAAATTTGTTATGAACGTTAAACTAAGCGATACTAGAAAATTAAGAAATATTTTTATTTAAAAATGTTTTTTTTTTTGGAACAATAATTACAATACATGGTTTCTGTTTTAAAATTTCCCAAACCAACAAGTGTATGACTATTATATATGATGGTCGGGGTGGGTAATGCATATTTACTTCACGCCATGACACATTTTTTCCACTTGAAAATATTTCTGTAACTAAATAGGAAACACAACTTCTACAACAATGATTTTGTAATTACAAGAAATGTAAATGTTTGTGTTTCTATGTATGTTTAGATTACATTTGTAGCAACGAGAATTCTCAGATATCAAATTAAGTTAATGTGTAAGTCCAATTTACCAGCCGGTCCACAATTTTTGTTAAAATTTAATTAAACAAACGCCATGCATTTACAAAATAAAGTTACTACTCGTGCACAGTGCAAGTTTTACTCTGCTCAGGCCATAATTAATCTGCCAGATTTTTTTCACACCAATTTCCACGACCTAATGAGGGTAGCGAGTTAGCAAACAATAGATTATAATTTTATTTGTTTAATGCGGGCAAGGATATTCGAAATGAATATAAAGAGAAAAATTTAAATTTAAACGAGTTCGGCGAATAAATCCTATATTGGAAGCATTCCTTTTAGAAAATTGATTTTCCTCCTGTTCTCCAATGCTATTTGTCTTCTTTTGATTGCACTACTGTGCGTTAATGTAATTTAATTATCAAATTCTGCTTTATTTTAATGAAAATTAAACACATCAATCAGAAAACACGATCATTAAGTATCGTATAAAGCAAGCGTTGCTCACTCAAGCTCAGTGCACCAGTTGCAAGAACAAAACAAAAATAAATTTTCACTATTACAGTTAAGGGGTGGAGAACATTTATGGATTTCGATATAAATCGTGACGATAAATGTGAACAGGTAGATTTTTATGTGCAGAAACCGAGAGATTCTTGCCTTTGATTAGTATTTGTGAAAAATATTAAGGTACAGTTGGTGCGCCAAAGTTAATTACGTTGAAGGGGAAAAAATGCTTAATAATATTATTTTGAGATAAGAATCTAGAATAATATTATGCCATTTTTATACCTTCTGGAACGATGATAATGTTGCGACATTTGAAAAATACAAGTCATTAAAAATTTAAATTAAACAGGTCACGTGTATCTGACGGAGGGACTTACTACTATGGAGGGACTATCTTTTGCATTCAAAATAATCCAAATTACACTTATGGGAATTCATAATTTGGTGCACTATCATGTGCTCATCCAGATATTTTCGACTTTCGGAAGGTTTAATTGTTTACAAGAGTGAACATTTGAGACACTTTTGGTGTGACATGTTTTTACTGAACAGTTTTCGTATGTTCATTAAAATTTATTCGTGAATTCGATCTTTTCAATTTCCTTGACGATCGTTTTTGTTTGTCCCTTTTCGGTTTCGTCAAATTCTGACCTATCTATTGATGCAAATTTTCTTGATAAAGTTGATTTAAATGCTATTCATTATTCAATGAGGGACTCGATGCTCCTCATATCTTCGCAGACGGAAGCTAAATTTTTCAAACCATTTCAGCCAATTTTGGAATGTCCTCATGTATTAGGCACCCGTCTCCTATACTGAGTCATCTCGATTAAATGCTTTTTTGTAATAATCGACTTTTTTTTCATTCTCACTAGTTCAGAACGAACGTGTCTTATTAATACAGACTTTACTACAACCATGATGGTTATGGAAGACTGTCTTGACGTGGTTTAATTACAATGCAACCCGTTTCCGACAAAAGGAGCCGGAATTGAATTTCCAGTTTAGAATTTCCCCGTTTAGCACCTTTTGTGCGCCAGTTCGTCGCCGGCACGAAAATGAGAACGGAAAACGCTTTCCCTGATATCAATTCCACCTGTTCGTACGAGGTTTAAATGCAAAACTTTATTGCAACGAATTTAAAATAAGTTTATTATAATTTATTGGTATTTCTCGCAACACAATCAATTGAAAAGACAATTGGCAATTTCATAAAATTCAATAGCTACTAAACGATCGATCATCATCACACACGAATGCCAATATTAGTCATGCTCAAACATATACATTTTGTGCTCTTAACTGTATTAATTATAACGTAAACATGCTATAGATAATTAAAAGTCCATTAAGAGACGATTTTGCATTTTTTACTTTTATTTGCAGCTCACAGGGCAGAAACATAAGAACAGTATTGGAAGTAATTCAGCTAAATTACTATTAATTTTGTGGATTTCGGGTAAAATGATCGTAGTCATTTTCAAATTAGAAGTTAAGTTTCGCTGAACTTTGCACTTTAAAGGAAATTAAATAAATCGTTATAAATAAGAAAAAGTCACTTCAGAGTCGCTTAACAGTTGTTGAATATTAAGGATTGAAAGAAAGCTTCCTGTAATACCTCAAGGATTTCGAGAAGGACTTTAAAGTTTAATCAAAACCTTTTANTATTAACCCTGGAGATGTGTCTACATTGTTGCCTAAAAGGGTTACCATGTTCTGTGCCATTCGCAATTGTTCTCTAGATGTAAAAGTTTCTCGAGTCGATTATAAAGTAGTTTTTATGACTGATAAATGCATTACCTACAGATTTTTTTTGCTTCCAACTTGCTCAACCATGTATCGATCATGGTTTTCACATGACCGAGAATGAAAAACTCATTGCCTTGTTAACAAAATGTTAACGTCTGTCCTTCTCATTCATCATTTTAATTTATTTGAGCGTTAGTGCGACTCTGCTTTAATTGACTATTGTCAGTGTTGAATGAATGAGAATCGGGCACGTTTAGGCCGTTATTATAATAGGAATGATTGTTTAACCATTGTCGAATTTCATTTAGAAGTCAGATCAATATTCCAAAAAAAGAACATAAAATCAATATGGAATATTTATTATTAACTGCATAATATATATTATAAACTAATCACTCTCAGTTTGATAAATGGATGAATTTGCTTCTAATCGTCTGAGTTTGATGATTTAGCAACGATAATTCTTGGAGCATGACGAAATAGAAAATCAAATTAAACGAAGCTCGTAAAGCGCCATTCGCGATATAATTTTTTAAGATTAACATTGCAAATGTCATATTAAAAAGAAATAATATATAAAACGAATTGTCATTCACACAAATTTCATATAAAATTGTGCAAGTTGTGGCAAGTGGATTTTTTTCCAACGCTTCCGTTATTCCAGTGACAATGTCAATTGTTATACGACTACAAATTAATAAAGTCAAATAGTTTTAGAGACGCGACCATTTGTCAAACAGTGTCCGTTCGACCTTTAATTATATTTCAGTGCTAAAAGTTTTAGAGCAACTCCGGTGAGTGCTAAGCTTAGAGCCCAGACCGGACCTCTAAGCCATGATGAACAATGTGGCAAGCGTTCTCAAGGTCTATCGAAATACTAGTGGCGTTCTTCGAATACTATTCAGCCAGGTAATGTATTTTAGGTATTTGAAATATTCTTTTCTCCTGGCAGGATTTCATTTACCGTTGTGCCCGGGTAAATGTTTTTTTCAACCTCAAACTAAACGAGACTAGAAGAATTGCCGAGTCGTGGGTTGTAGTATTCGAATTGGCTTCGAGAAATCTATTATTTTTGCGGCCTCTTTTTTTTATTATTTAGGTACGAACAAGTGAAGCTTTTGATGAATTTTTATTTAAAACAAGGATGTTGCAAGACAATGATATACAAATCTTGTTTTCGGAAATAGTAGAGAGCTGAAAGTTTCACTTATTTTTCCACCATAAACTACAAATTTACATAAATTTATCATTCGTTAACGACCATTCTTTTGACATTTTTATATAAGGAAACCCATTGCTCCAGAAAAGAACTTGCTATAAATCCTTTGAACACGCAAACACAATTTTCGCGTGAGTTTTTTTTGTAAGTTTTTATCAAAAAGCCGTTTTTCTTAATAGGAACTAGGTATATAGCCGAGAGTCACAATATAATCAAAAAAATAGTAAATGAACCGATTAATCAAATGAGCAAAATACAAATTTACTCAGGCGAAACCGTTTCATAAGAAAGCGAGCGGATATGGTGTTCTTCTTAAATGATTAATGGAAGGAGTTTCGGGTACGTCTCTAGTTATTTTTTAAAAAGTAATGCATTTTTATGGTAAAATCTCAAATATCTGGAGTTCACCTCATTTTGGTGGAAATATTCAATTCGAGTTTGCAGAAATAGTTTTTTTCCGACAACGACATGTGGATTGAAGTTTTCGAAAAGGATTTAGCGGTAGTTTTCAAATGTTTTTCCCATTATTTATCACACTTTTTGACCGAGTTAGATACTCAGTCAGCTTATTAAACTTTCTAGACGCGTTTCGAAAAGTAAGTGTTTGATTTGTCGATTGAAAAATCAAAACGTTTTGGGTTGTTTGCTAGTTTTTCGCAATGGAAAAAGTAATAAAGTCTTGTTATATAAACATTTATGCTGAATTCCAAAGAAATTCGCAACGAGAAACAATTTACTCTAAAAAAATTCGCATATGAAAAATTCAAAAGTGCATAAAAAAAAATCCCTTGTCATTTTTTTACAACTAACCCACCCAAGAAGATTGATGGTGGAATTTTCGGGAAAAAAAAATGATTTTAATACTCCTACAGCTCAGGCGAAAGTTATCGATTGCCTATTTGCAAACGCTTCACTAGCGAGGAAGAATAATAATTAGAAAATTCAAATTTACGATTCGCAAACGGTACGATTCGCATCGTCGACAGCGCTTCGTGTACATTCATTGTACTTTACCCTATTTTACGCTGACATCTTTTCAAGAATTCTATTTCAACTGAAGCATATATCACGTCAGTATTACGTTGCTTGCATTCGTTCCGGCATGTTTCATTGAACAACTTTTAACGATTGAAAAGAAACTTATCACACAGGATATTGGTCTTATTGCTATCCAAGCATATTTAAAGTCTTTATTTACGCTTTTACCCTGTAGCTGAAACAAATTTAAAATCATTTCAGAAAATGCATAACATTTATTCGTGTTCGCTCTATTTTATTGAAGTTTTACTGTTTATTTACTGTGAATGTTCAGCAAAATAATGTCCTCTTACAACAATACAAAGAACAGATCAAAGGGTTAAATTTGTTATGAACGTTAAACTAAGCGATACTAGAAAATTAAGAAATATTTTTATTTAAAAATGTTTTTTTTTTTTGGAACAATAATTACAATACATGGTTTCTGTTTTAAAATTTCCCAAACCAACAAGTGTATGACTATTATATATGATGGTCGGGGTGGGTAATGCATATTTACTTCACGCCATGACACATTTTTTCCACTTGAAAATATTTCTGTAACTAAATAGGAAACACAACTTCTACAACAATGATTTTGTAATTACAAGAAATGTAAATGTTTGTGTTTCTATGTATGTTTAGATTACATTTGTAGCAACGAGAATTCTCAGATATCAAATTAAGTTAATGTGTAAGTCCAATTTACCAGCCGGTCCACAATTTTTGTTAAAATTTAATTAAACAAACGCCATGCATTTACAAAATAAAGTTACTACTCGTGCACAGTGCAAGTTTTACTCTGCTCAGGCCATAATTAATCTGCCAGATTTTTTTCACACCAATTTCCACGACCTAATGAGGGTAGCGAGTTAGCAAACAATAGATTATAATTTTATTTGTTTAATGCGGGCAAGGATATTCGAAATGAATATAAAGAGAAAAATTTAAATTTAAACGAGTTCGGCGAATAAATCCTATATTGGAAGCATTCCTTTTAGAAAATTGATTTTCCTCCTGTTCTCCAATGCTATTTGTCTTCTTTTGATTGCACTACTGTGCGTTAATGTAATTTAATTATCAAATTCTGCTTTATTTTAATGAAAATTAAACACATCAATCAGAAAACACGATCATTAAGTATCGTATAAAGCAAGCGTTGCTCACTCAAGCTCAGTGCACCAGTTGCAAGAACAAAACAAAAATAAATTTTCACTATTACAGTTAAGGGGTGGAGAACATTTATGGATTTCGATATAAATCGTGACGATAAATGTGAACAGGTAGATTTTTATGTGCAGAAACCGAGAGATTCTTGCCTTTGATTAGTATTTGTGAAAAATATTAAGGTACAGTTGGTGCGCCAAAGTTAATTACGTTGAAGGGGAAAAAATGCTTAATAATATTATTTTGAGATAAGAATCTAGAATAATATTATGCCATTTTTATACCTTCTGGAACGATGATAATGTTGCGACATTTGAAAAATACAAGTCATTAAAAATTTAAATTAAACAGGTCACGTGTATCTGACGGAGGGACTTACTACTATGGAGGGACTATCTTTTGCATTCAAAATAATCCAAATTNAACTAACCCTTTTCCTATTCGAACGCCATACTTAATACTTTTTTTTTCTTTTCTTTTCATGTTGGTGCTTCTGGTTTTTCATTGGATCGACAGAGCTCAGCTGGAGTAAGTATCATTTTAAATTAGAAACTCCTTTATCTTTGTTGAATTGAGAAAAACCGTGGTCGAACTTAAATTATTAATTTGAAAACGAAGGCATGTCACGTTGACGGTTTCTTGGAAGATTAATGGGGTCCCAAAGAGATGTCATAGGTAACGAAGCGAGGACTTAGATGGGACGTATTTTGTTCGCATTTCGTCTTCAGCATGCTTTAAAAGCATTAAGTCCTGATAGATTTATCTGCGGGTTTATCCGAACGTGCCCTTTCTCTTAGAAAATCCGAAACAGAACTTTTAATTATTATTTTCCTATCGTGTATTCTGAAAAATATATCGAAACCTTTTGTAATAAAAAATTTAATTTCCTCAGCAGCGTTCTCTATAAATTACCAACCAAACTTCTTTAATTACTCTACTAAATATGCATGGAAACCTTCAAGTCAAGTAATTTAAACAACCTTTTGTCTAATTTTCCGCCGAAATCTCGCTCTCCGGATGGGCGTTAGGTAGTTCTAACTCGACTGGATGATTTCTAAAATATCAAACATTTGCAGAACCACAGGCAGCCCACAGGCAAAGTCTCCGGCGGGAAGCAGTGCGGGGGCTCTCGTAGCCACCGATTCTCGCACCCCCAATGCCTCCGGCAAGGCGTTGCCCAACGTCAAAGGGGACCATCCGTCGGTAAGCCAACCTGGCCAGGATGTAAGCATGTTCATTGTATTTTTATTAGATTAGAATGACTTTTCGGGTGAACTAAATCTACATTATTCCTACTTGTGTGCTGGTTGTTAAATATATAATATTGTATTTCAGACAAATGAACTAACTTGGATCTAAACAAGTTTTATATTTTTTGTGAAAAACAACAGTATGTGGCAACTCTGTTTCAAGGATTTTACTGAAAATGGCAAGAAGATTTACATTTTAACCGTTACCACTTTCCTAAATCTGGTAGCGAAGTAATAATCTTTGAAAATATGAATTCAGTTTATAGAGAGAGTAATGTTTAATTAATTAGTCCTTTCATACATATGTATACATATTTTATTTTCCTATCCAGTCACAAGCATCATTAGAGCCGCCGACCAAAGTAATTATATTTGAAAATTTCCAAATGTTTGCCTTTTTGTAATTTACCTGTCTTTCGTTATCATTTTTTTAATATTTCCCTTCTGTGTAATGTTATTATCGAAAAATTCATTGTCAAATCCTATATGTAATTAGACCCGGCCCGAAATAAATTGGCTTATTAATGTCGTAAAATTTAGTTCACCCCTCAGTAGAATTTTACATTATATCGACACTGTTTGGCAAAATTCGCTATTGTTGTCGACTTTTTTTATAAGTAAAAAATTGCTTTCCGCTTTGCAAGTCTCATTTGAATAATTCGACTCAAAACTTACGCTGTTCCAGACCTTTTTATTAACAACCTGACGTAGTTAAGTCTGTTCCATATTTAAGAGGTTTTCAAGAATTTTTTTAGAAACAAAAAATTAAGAAAAAAAAATGAAAATGAAAATACATCCAAACAGTGTTTGTCAATTTTCTTGTATAACATAGATACTACCTTAAACGTGCCAAAGATACCAACAAAATAGGTAATTGTTGTAGATTAGATGTGTAAATAACACTAATGTATCTCTGATCTAATCGTAAATGTAAATGAGTGTTGCATTATTGAGTATAATTGGTGTTATTGTCGTTGTATATTAATTGTGTTTATGTTGAACTGCTGGTGTATTAATATTATTAATATATAGTGTTTGTATATGTCGAAAATGCTCTGCTTGTCGTAAAAAAAATGTCAGTGTAATGTGCTCTAAATGTGAATTGTTTCGAGGAGCGTATATTTTATTAATAGGTCACAGTCATGCAATCGTTTCGTGGCCTTTTTGCAAATTACTTTTATTCCCTCGACTAAAACTGCTCAACATATCGAGAGACGATCGGTTAACAAAACAAAAGACTTCACCGGAAAAATGGGTTTTCTGCTTTTTACCGGAAAACTTTTGCAATTTTGCCTAAAAATTCATTTAAATCACAACGCTTTTCACTTTGAACGAAACAATGTGTCACCTCATTTAATGGCCCAAATATTACAATAACAACGACGATGATTAAACCTTGCGTCTTTTGTTTAAAAAAAATGCAAACGAGGCCCGGGAAGAAAACAACTATTTGTCTAAAGTTTTATTAAACGTCCATTATTAGTTCACGTATTCTCTTCCTACGGATAAAACTTTCCGATGGAAAAACTTGCAAAAATCGAATGGAAGCGTACTTATAAACTTTAGAATACCGCAAAATGGATAATCAATGATAAATTAGAAATCGTATACAAGCAAGTTATGAAAATTTTAACAGTCTAATACACAAAAAGCTACTTGATTTGTTTCCAAGAAAATTAAACTAATTAATAGACGTGAAAATTGAGGTTAATTTTTTTTTTGTTTGTTGGATGCAGGATGAATCTAGAAGAAATAAATTTTTAAAGGTCCATTATTTCCATATGTCTCCTAATATAACTAAAAGAATTTTATTCTCACTAATCTCCTTTTGGTGTTTATCTTCTAGCAAAGATTTCTTTAAAATTGAGAAAACTTCAATGGCCATTTACCAAAAAATTTGATCTCGTAAACACAAATTGAAAGAAGAAACCAAACAGTTTTCTACGAAAAACGAGTTAGAACATTGAAGTATGCAACTCGTAATGTACCTACAGGCATTTATCAGACAAACCAGAAGGTGCTTGTTGTTTTGATCACTTTACCGGTATTGCTTTTGCAAATTGCATTTGAATGTCATAACAGCAACAATGTTTTTCTTTTGACCCTCTTGATGGTATCGAAAGCAATACGGGTTTTCTTGTAGTCTGACGATCATCTAAATTTCAATTTCCTGTTTCGCCTAGCCGGGAAAACTTTATCAGGAAGCCGTAAATTCTTGTTTGAACACGAGTTCGGAGACTTAATTAAATTCGACCGATACAGGACAAATTTCTGAATACAAATTTGGAACAACGAGAAATTCATTTAGTCTTTTCTTGTCTAGTGGAGAAGTTCTTGTGTTATTCACCTTCAAATATGAGAAAATTCAAGGTAAGGAGATACTAGATATGATAGTTCCTACACCTATTGAGCTTTTATAGCAAATTTTCATAATTAAATGGATTGAAACGGATCCATATTCCATTTATTTCTTGCGCTCGTCATTAATTTTCAAGTTAAACAATAGGCACTGTATATGCGTACCTTGTCTAAGACCGCATAATCCTTTCAGGTGCCAACTTTAATGGAGAAGGGTTAACCGTAGATGTTTCTTTCATTAACAATATCAAATCCCGCTTGTCTAAATGGTCAACCTCAATTTTCACACGAATGCTCCATGATCTTTACAATTGTTATTACGAAAAAATAGAATTCTTTTTGGAAGTATCAAGCTAAACTAAGTTACCAATCTGCAGGATAGAGAGGGTTGGGGGAGGAGGAGGAGGAGGAGAAGGAGGGGGGGGGCTAGCCCAATTTGTCTGTTTATTGGTGAAACTAAAACGAAACTGACAAGGTTTCCTTGCTTTACAACTCATTGTTTTCGAAATGATTAGAAATCTGCTGATTTCATCGGGTTGGGTTCTCGACACGACAAAGTTTAATTTATTTTGTAAATAAGTTTCGCTGTCACGTTTAGACGGTACATTTGCTACATTTCAGTTGTGATACAACTAGTTATTTCTGTATTAAAATTTCGTCGCCCACTTCAAAACTTTCTATCCTTTCCCAAAGTTTTTTTTATATATAGAAAATACAATTCGAACCCTTCTATTATTATTGAAAGTGGGCGTATTGTTAGTTTTTGTATTTCCTGAAACTTAATCCCCCAACCGATGTAATTGATCGGTTGATCTATCCGGCTTCATACAGCAGCAAGGAGATTAGGCAATATACTCTCCAGAATTCTGTACGGGATCAGAAGTGTTCAGGCTATACTCATATATGTATGCTGTCGATTTGTTTTTAAATAACACCATAAGGATAAGTCTAAGTAAGCCACCATCCTAAAAACGTCATGTCCAAGAATTGTCGTGTCAAGAACAGCCAGTGCGTAATGAAATGGTGCCCCACCTTGTTTCAATAAAATTCAACAGGCAAAACTTTTCTACATTTTTCCTTCGTAACAAAATCCTTCGTAGAAAATTCTCTTTAGCCCCTTCTGTACATTTTCATTGATAAACGAAAACGCACCATCGTCGATAAATCGATATGTCAATGACGACCTTAAAATGAAAATTACCACCTGAATCGACCTGCGAGATTTTCTATGAAAGGAAATCGAGCTTCCAGAAGCTGGAAACTTGAATTTTCCGAAAAGGGCCAATATCTATGTTATGCATGAACAATTTTTTATTAAAAAAACTGTGCTTTACTAATCAAAGTTTTATGTGTTTATTCCATTACAGATGGCTTATCTTTCAAGCCGGTCACAATCGCTAGTGGACATGTACATTGACAATTCGGAACCGTCAGAAAACGTTGGACAAATTCATTTTTCATTGGAGTACGATTTCCAGAACACGACACTTATTCTTAAGATTATACAGGTAAGTACAGGAAAACATTAAAACGAATAAATAAATAAGGATTATAAGGTCAATGTTTTCCTTTTGCAAATTTATGCATATAAAGACCCTTTTTAGTAAAAAATGTTATTCCATATGGGCTATCGAATCTCGAATTAACCCTAAGAACCTTTCTCGACTTAAGGGAAAGGTATATCGAGGTAATAGGATTTCGTTATGTTTTTGTATTAGATTATATCTGATAAAGAAATAGAAAGTGAACCATCTCTAAAAGAAGCAAATCAGAAAAGCTTTCTAAGAAGAAAATCAAATAAAAAGTTAAGTAAAAATTACGTGAAAGAGGCGGGTACAGCTTGGATGTAAATCGATTCTTTAAAGGTGTAAATCGATCCTTTTAAAACTGACTATGATGAAATCCAGATATGGGTGTAAACTGATTTAGGAATTTTTAGACGGGTCGAATTTATTATGACCATTATTAAACATTAATAATTCAGAAAAGCAATTCCGTTATCAAATATTACCTATTGATCGTCGCCCTCGTATTTCACGTTAAGCCGAAAAAGCCGCTCGAAAATCGTTAGTAGGCGGCAATGTTGTTTTTTTAGGAAAAAACGAGTTTGTATTCTATAAAATTTATGCGTTTTCGGTTTGGATCTTTTTCCGATTGATTTGTGCAAGTGTTTTTTTTTTTTTTTTTTTACATTAACCAGAACAAAAAATGACTAATGAAGCAAAGTTAGTTTCGAAACAGAATTGTTCAATGAAAATTGCCTAATTCACCCTAGTATTGTTTGAGTAATTTCAAATATTGAGTGATTTAAACTCGTCTCCTGTCTTTTGAAAAGCCTTAAGCTTAATGCAACTGCAAGTTTCGACTGCATTAAGTTATTTCCTCCCAATGACAGTTAGGTAAAATTTGCATAGTTCCAACTTCTCTACAATGGCGGATTATGCTCTGAAGTCTAAACAGATCTAATAATCAGTGGTTGACGGTACCCTAATAAGCTGAAACACTTGTTCCAAAATTGGAGGAGAAAGTTCATATTAGCAAAGAAACAATCTATTTGAAGATCTTTAAAATATTTTTAGAGAGCCAAGAAATTTTAGAAAATATCAGCATTTCGAAAATGTTTAGGAAAATACTAAATTCAGATTGAGCATTCTTTAAAAAATTGATTTGTTTTCAAAATATTTGTTTATAGACTGCAAGAGTTCAGATTCATATTTCAAGTTTCATCTAGACAATCGAGTAATAATACATTGTATATTTAACGTATTATTTTATAGATTCTTATGCATATAATCAGATACTTTTCTATTTTAACGGTAACAATTGAAACTTTCTCCATAGAACGATCCATTTAATTAAAATAATCGCATTCAAAATTAACATTATTCAAAGTTTCTAGTTGTGAAATGGAAAATTTCCAGTATGAAATGTTCGCAATTATTGTTGGCCCTTCATAACTTTCAACTTTTGTTGCACATCTGTTCCAATTTATGTACATTTGTTCTATTGATTGTTTCAGGGTAAAGATTTACCGGCCAAAGACATAACGGGCACTAGCGACCCGTACGTGAGGGTCACGTTGCTCCCAGATAAAAAGCACCGATTAGAAACAAAGATTAAGAGAAAGACATTGAATCCCAGATGGAATGAAACCTTTTATTTTGAAGGGTTTCCCATACAGAAGCTCCAATCGAGGGTCTTGCATCTGCACGTTTTCGATTACGATCGATTCTCGCGCGACGATTCTATCGGTGAAGTTTTCTTGCCATTGTGCCAGGTACGTGTATATATGTATGTACATATATTGTAAAAAAATTGTAACAATTCACAATTTAATTATGATATTAATGATTGAATTACTTTGTTCTTCAATTGGATAGTAGTGTGATATTGAAAACTCGATGTTAGAATTGAATTAAGCACCAGTATACCTACTTTCATCAATTTTAACTTTGGAATAGTAAACACACTCAAGAAATTAATAATTAACGGATTTGCCATGTAGCGAAACACAGCAATGTTTGTCTTTTGTCCATGCTCTGGTAATATTAAGTGGAAGCAACAAACCCTATATAAACAAAGTTTTACTCTTTAAAATATCAAGAATAATACTATCGGGAATGATCCAGCCTTTGGAAATTGTGTAAAGCAAAGAAAGGGGTGATACAAATGTAAACAAAAGTGACATAATGAACCGGACATGTACAAAGGATGACAAAAAGATAAGAAGGGATCGTTAGAGAAATCTTAATATTCTATTCTAAAACGACATAATTGGTATCCTAAAAAAGTTCCTATTAAGCACCCTGTCACAAAGCTTCGCTATAACATGTATTTTTAGGTTGACCTAGATTTTCCATTTGTTTGCCCCCGCCAAAAACCACTCCTCTCTCACGGCTTTTTAGAAGAACTTGTTGCTGTCCTAATGGACGAGGCCGATGGATCTTAAAAAAGGAAAAGTGGTAGAATTTATGAAGTTGACGCTAGACGTGCGCTCCTGATCTCAATGCAAACAATAGCATCCATTAAAATATTGGGCTGCTTCCAAAAACCTTAAATCATTCTAGTCGTTAAAGTCTTTTCGGTTAAAATTTGAGTGCCCGAATTTGCATAAGTTTTAATAAATTGGTGCTACTAAGCGCTTTGTTATTATTATTTCCAGTTTTTAAGCCACTCTTACCGGAATGTTGGAGTTGATTGAGGTGCCATTTCATCTCCTTTTTTTTCCTCTCATAAATAATAATTGCCCGGTTGTAAACATAAATTCTTATTATAGGAAATCTGCCCTAAAATCATGTAATATTTTTTCTTCTTAACGTTTAGTGATGTTTTCGCTTTAATTTTGTGTGCAAACCTCCTTTTTTTCTGACCCATTTCCCAGAATGATGAATGACCATTTTCACAAGGACCGCGCATTTTTATGAGAAAAGTGACAATGTAAAAAAACTGCTACTAAATTTTCAATAGATCCAGAGAACTATAGCTGGAATTTTACCAATGAATTGTGAAAATATTGAAGAAATTAATCTCAATCATGATTTATTCAGAAAATAAAATGTAAAAATGGTTATTAAAATGAAGTGTATATTATGGTTTTTGAATTGTATAGAATCTTTTTTTTTTTTTTTTTATAAAACTGCAGGATATTAATGTGCTACTTGTTGTTACCTAGCGAGTTTAAAAATCAATTACTATGAGCTGAAACATAGGGGTGGAATTGAATCGGTTAGAATCAAAACTCACAATTTCCATTTGTGTCAATAATTTTTTTATGGTCCAAAATCGCTTGTTTGTCACATAGGCTATCAAATGGAATAACAGTTTGAAAGCCTATGTGACAAATAAGCGATTATGGACCTAAAAAAATTATTGACACAAATGGAAATTGTGTATTTTGATTCTAACCCACTCAATTTTACTCTAATTTAAGGGGTTACAGGGGTTTCGAAAGTTATAAAGAAATATATTTTGTTTTTATTTTTTTTTTCTATTATAATAAAAGATTGATTTTATTCAAACTTTTAAACATATAAAAGAGCAACATTTAAACAATATTTTATAAAATTTTCATTTAAAATTTCAGCCATTAGGACCTGATTTTTGAGGACCCCTTAGAAGAAAGTACCCCTCGCAATGGACAGGATAACTCATAATCGCTTTATCTGAAATAAAAAAACTGAATATTTTCAATTAGTAAATGAGTATATCTAGTGCTCAAACGAATGATTTTTTTTTTCGTTGATTACAACCTTTTTTACGAGACAATAAGTGGTTTAGGTTTTGCTGAAAATTGTACTTTTTTGCATACAATTTTGCCGCAAATTCCAATTTCATTTTTTTTTTTAATCCTTCGTTCAAGCACTAGATATACTCATTTACTAATTGAAAATATTCAGTTTTTTTATTTCAGATAAAGCGATTATGAGTTATCCTGTCCATTGCGAGGAGTACTTTCTTCTAAGAGATCCTCAAAAATCTAATGGCTGAAATTTTAAATGAAAATTTTATAAAATATTGTTTAAATGTTGCTCTTTTATATGTATGTTTAAAAGGTCGAATAAAATAATTATTTTTTGATATTAGAAAAATGTTAAAGAAAATATGCTTTTTTTTCGACCTTCGAAACCCATGTAACCTTCATTTCCGAAACCCTTGCAGCCTTCATTAAGTTCTTTTTAGTGCTGTAAAAATATTTTAATTTGAAATTTTGTCTGCAAATTTTATTGCAAGCGAATATTCTACAGTGAAAATTTAAAGTCTTTCAATAGATAACTCTTTATTTAAATCGATACAGTTCGGAAGAGCCATGTTTTTGCCAATATAAGGTTATTCTAGCGAAAATTGGAAACGTTTTTAAAGGTAAAAGTCTGTAGTTATTTTATCACGAGAAACAATGAAGTTTTTGTTAAAAATTGCCCGATCTTCAGCGTGTGCTCCCATATCCGACTTCTTTGCAATCAATAATGCAGCAGGAAATACAATATAAACTCGTCATCTAACGTATGTAAGTCGAGTTAAAGCCGTAAGAGTCCTTAGAGGGAGGTAGTGGAGGTAACTCTCGACGCTGCAATTTTCCGAAAGTAACTCAATCATCTGGTGGCCATATAGCCTACAGGGACACTGGTAAATACTGCAGATGGTCTGGACAAAGACGAGACGAGCCACAAATAAAGCAGATAATCAAGAATTATGCCTTGCACTTTTGGGAACTACCCATAAAACTGCTACATTTACATTTCTATGAGACCAGATGGATGTACATATTTTTGAATGCAAACTGTTAGGAGTGGTTTACGAGAAAACCATATTCATAATGGAATTTCTGCACTTTCCCCACTTTAGAACATCATGTCACTGATTGCGTTTTGTTTATGTTTTCGTATGAGTCTAGATTTCCTTTATACACGTCCGAGTAAAGTATACCTGTTTACACAAAAGTCAGTGTAAGTTTCATCCACACATTCCTGACAATGACGGCTCCGTAATAGTGTGGGCTCCCTAGAGCCTGATTAACAAAATTAACAAAATTACATGTCGACGATTTGGAACATCATGTTATTCCTTTCCAAAAAACAATTTAATTTTACACACCGTAAGAATTGTCTAAATATACATCCAGAGAATTGAAACCTCCTACTATTTTGAGCTTTCGCTCATTTACGCCTTAATAGCTATGTATTGGAATTCTATTTCTGAACTTTTCGTATATAATGTGTTTTTTGAAAAAAGTCCTTATACAGTTCATCATATTTTCAGTTTATTGTTATTCTATTCAATTTTTTTTCCCAATTGCAGGTTGATCTAAGTGAAAAACCATCATTTTGGAAAGCTCTAAAACCGCCGGCCAAAGACAAATGTGGCGAACTACTTACTTCCTTATGTTATCATCCGAGCAACAGTCTTCTCACCCTAACTTTGCACAAAGCACGCAATCTCAAGGCCAAGGATATTAACGGCAAATCCGGTAAGTGAACCCAACATCGGCGAATAAATTATGACCTGCAGCATTTTCGAGACATTTTTCCGACAAACGAGGGGAAAAATGGTCGTGGCAGACCCTCGTCCGTCCAGGCTCTAACCTCGCTTCGGGATTTATGTGCCAGGTCTCCGAAACTGTCATAATAAGTCTCGCTTAATGCTTCTCTGGACCCTGAATCAAAGTTAAATCGAAAATTCATTATTATAATTTGCCTTGAAATTGGATGATTTTGTATGATCCAATGTGATTATTTTTTTTATTTTTAGATCCTTATGTCAAAGTCTGGTTGCAATTCGGCGATAAGCGGGTAGAGAAACGTAAAACGGCGATTTATAAATGCACTTTGAACCCTGTATTTAATGACACTTTCACCTTCACCGTGCCCTGGGAAAAGATACGGGAATGTTCTCTGGACGTGATGGTGATGGATTTCGATAATATTGGAAGAAACGAACTGATAGGAAGAATAATGCTTGCCGGTTAGCTGAGTTAATTTAACAGGATTTGGGTCTCGTTTAATTGGAGTTTTGTTTGTTCTTTTTAGGTAAAAATGGATCGGGAGCAGTGGAAACTAAACATTGGCAGGACATGATCACGAAACCAAGACAAAGGATTGTTCAATGGCACCGGCTCAAACCCGAATAAACCAAAAAAATCGTAATATTTTTCAAACATATTGTAATTCTAAACAGCAACCTACCAACATTGTATAGTTATTCTGCATGACATTTCAATTGCCAACTTTCAATTAATTATTGACAATAAGAGTTGCGGAACGGAGCCAGGTCTAAACGCCGGCACTCACCTTTTAAACAAAAACAAAAATTAGTATTAAATAATACTGCCATATTCGAAAAACTTTCCATACCTATAGGGTCGAATGTTATACTATATATTTTCCAACTTTGACATATGGATTATCTTAAATTGGGATAGTGTAGTCGCTACAAGGGTAAGTAACATAATTAATTATGAAAGAAATAATTTATCGGCAAGGAAGTTCGGGGTTTAAACTTGGCAATGTTGCTTCGTTATTTATTGTTATTTATTAATATTAATACTACTAATATCACTGTTATTTACAGAATATATTTTCGTTATTATTTTTATGAAATTTCAAACGCAACCTTTCCTGAATAACATTAAAAGTTGTCGCTCTGGTAAAGTGAAACATATCATTTTCTTAATCTACTTCTATAGATTGATATTCTATATCAATGTCCTGATATAAATACGTACCCGAAATGAATTATTTCTACCTTTTCACAGTTTATGAGAGTTACGTATAATTTCACTTTTTTTAATATCATCGTTGTGCTATATTTTTCCTTTTTTAACTTTTAAACATCTTAACATCATGAGTGTTGAGCATCTCTTTATTATATGAAATTTTTAAGCAACCCTATATTTTATATTTATGGGGTGCTTCCAATAAGAGCGTTCTTCGTTTTATTCATTTTTTTTATTTCGTTACTAAAGTTCATGTTGGCACGGCGAAAAATTCAAAATCTGATCCAGACTTGATAAAAGCCAGGAAAATAGGCAAATTATGTATCGTTACTTTCATCATTGTTCAGCTAGTAAGCGTGACAATTCGCATAGCTACACTATAAACATTTTCATTCAAAATTATTACATTATTTTCTGCTATCACTGCTCTTTAACGTTTATTGCTCCAACATAGGTATCTTTAGTTTATACTATGCCGTGTCATTTATGTATTAAAATGACTTCATTGCTCTGGATAACACGAATAATTTTGTTTTGAAGGTCACGAATGGTTAGTGGAGCATTTACATTAACTTTATCTTTGATGTAACTTGGAGGAAAACAGTCTGGAAGCGTTCAATCATAGACTGTTGGCGGTCAAACAACATTAGTGAGATTAATCGCGGTCCAAATTGTACGCGCATACTCTCAATGATATAAACTGTTTTTGGTTTGGCGCCCTCGTGTCCACGAAATTATTCATACCAATTACATCCGTTTAAAAAGGGTCTTATGTTATCCGATATCGATTATTAATTGGAAAAGGAATTGACCTAAAATTCATAACAAGGCATCGACATTTCTACAATTCCTCATGGATTTGTGTGAGTGTTTGTATGTGTATGTGTGTAGGTGTGTATGGGTATGTCTGAAAATATGCCTTAGTTAGGGTGTGCGATGACTAAACCCATAAATTCTATACATTTGGAATGGTCTTGAAGATTCAACTTTCCTTAAATCTCACAAGCGGCAAGATCAAATTTTTGGTCAAAATATTCGTACCTATTGATGTGAAGAAGCTTAATCAAAGCAAAAAAAAAGTATTTGGATCTCCAGTTACACTTTATGTTTTTTTTTTGCAAAGTTAACGATCATCTCTGAAAAAAGGGAAAGCTATAAACCAAATATATTCTAAAAACATGACCGTATCATCATCTTTATGGGTTGTCACCATTTCATGCGTCGATCCATTGTCAATCTTTCCATAAAAATAAATGACAAACAAATACAAACGAAAATCATATATTGGCTTCTAAGATGATGCTTTTTTTCTTAGTTTTCCATTAAGTGAGCTCCTGTTGAAATTTTATATTAAAAATCGATGCTGATCGACTTCATATCGAGATTTAGTTAAAAAATTTCCCACAAATACATACCTGTAGGTCTGTTTTATCGATTTAAATACGGCAATTTCCGGTATTTTTTGTAATTTTAGGTTTTTCTCACTTTGAAAACTCGCAGATTTGGCGTCCTATATCTTTATATTATTTCGATTGAAAATTATATTTTCAAGTAGTGATTTTAACTTAAATGCATTTTGCAAACTTTTATAGGCGTTAGAGCCACTCATTTTATTTTTTTAATAACAACGTTAAAGGAATTTACTTAAAAATTAAATAATAAATATTCAACTTCAAAGGGCCACTAGATTGGATTTTTCATATTTTAAAAATAGAAAATTATTAAATGTTTTGTGTGATGTTGCCAAAGATAAAATGTCAAAGTAGGTCTAATGATACGGAGTGAAAAAAATGTTTGATATTTGCATGGAGGTACGACAAAAAGAAAGAGGTTCGTTTTTTTCTATCAATCCTGACCTTATTTTTTACCATATAACTGAATGGATAAAGGATAATTAGAAGCGAGCCCGCAGGTATGTATAAGGAGACTTGCCATCCGAGTTTGCCTTTTTGCCAATCCAGAGTTTACCTTAATTTAATTTATTCATAAAACAATGAATAGATGTAAGATAACGACCAATAAAATTTAAAAAAGTATAAATGCAAATTTTCCTTTCACTCTGTTTCATTAGACCTACTTTGACATTGTAACTTTGGCAACATCGCTAAAAAACATTTTACAATTGCTATTGTTAAAAATATTAAAAATCCAATGCGATGGTCCTTTGAAATTGAATATCTATTATTTCATTTTTAAGTAAATTCGTTTAAAATTGTGATTGAAAAGAATAAAATCAATGGTTCTAACGTCTATAAAATGCATTGAAGTTAAAATCGCTACTCGAAAATATTATTTTGAATCGAAATATGAAGATAGGACGCCAAATTTGTGAGTTTTAAATGTAAAAAAAAAACAAAAATAAAATTACAAAAATGACAGAAATTACCATATCTAAGTTGATGAAATGGACCCTCAGGTATGTATTTGTTGCAAAATTATTAACTAAACGCGATCTGAAGTGCCTAAAACATCTTAAAAAGAAACTCATTCAAACCAGTTTATTTCTTTAGTTAATGATGTTACTTTTATGTAGAAAAATTCAGAGTAGTTTCTTTAGGAAAACTTTGCAAATCTTATAAGATTTTCCTCACAGTTTCCATTTAAATGACAATCCACTACGGGAATATGACATTTTAAATTCTTCCATATCGTTAAGTGAAACTCATCGCACGGCTGCTCTAAGAAATTTGGAAATTCGTTAGGAATTTTTGCAAACTTAAACGAGTTTTTTGTTAAATTTTTGTATTGGATAAGTTTCAATAGATATTAAAAAACCATGGAATCAAATTTCTTGAAACAGATCTGCGTTGTTTCTCTCTTTAAGCCGCTGTAATTAATTTTAAATTAGTTCGGTGTGATTTCGTGAAGTTATGCGGCCATGAAATTTTAATGGTAACTTCAACATGGCCGCTTAAAAGCAACGGAAAAAAACAACTCTCTCTCTCTCTCTCTCTCTCTCTCCGCCTCTATCTTAGAGGTTTTTTGGTTAATGAGCTCCCTTAAAAGTCCTCATTCACGTTCCCCAAAACAATATGTCTATGTATATATTCAGGAAACAGGTTAATGTTTGAAATTTCGTATTGTTTCAGTAAAACTTGCCCGTTTTTTACGATGCATTTCGGTATGAAAGACTGGTGAAAGCATCCAAAACTCTACTAATATCTTGCACTCGATTTTTTTTCCATGTAAGTAACACATAGAAGTGGGTAAAATTGAACTTTAAAGACGCGACTCGTTGTACCACGTATATTCAAAGGTTGTGTTGTGTTTATAGGACAGTGGAAGACTTTCCATTGAAGGTGCCTTTAGCGGGAAATTTTAGGGACCATTTGAGTATCGTGACGACATCAAGACGCGAGCTTTTTCAATTAATATATTACTTCTTTCGAAAAAAAAAATAAGTGACACGCACATTTAAATGTTTTAAGAATTCTACATCCCCCTCCTCCCCTCCTCTATATCTCTTTGAAATGCAATTGTATATTGAAAATCTTCTATCGCACTCTTCGATTTCGTTTTTTAACATCCCTTTCTAATCGTGTTCTCTCATCATGAAGAGAACATAAAAGAAAGATATCTCTTTGAATAAAAGAGACATATTTTTTGTGATACCTTTAAATGTTAAATATAATATTGTTATAATTAATAATAAATATTTTAACTATAAGATATTAAAAAAATGGAAAAAAATGTTAAGTGATCATAGTCTGAGTTCCATATTCGGTTCAAGTAACACAAAAATACTGTATTAAAAAGACAAGAATATGGAACGTTATAAAATGATTGTTAATATTTAAAAACAGTAAAATGTGTTTGAAATATTTTTCCAAAAAAAAAATCTAAGAAACATCGCTCGACAATTTCCTTCATGGAACACGAAGCATTTGATTCAACACTAAATAATTTTTTCGTACTAATAAAAACTATGTGTGTGTTAGGTAAGGCTAGACTGTTAATTTTTATATATAATTTGATCGAAATTTATGTGTTACCTTAGTTTTTGAGCGCACAAGTTCAAAAAATTTAAAAAAAATCGTCATTCATTAAAAGTTTAAAAATTTTGATGTGCTAACAAGTACCTAATATTAAGGTGACGCTTTGAACGATATAGTACTTAACAAGTTTTTAAAATGGAAAAAAATAGATAGACAGTTAATGTTTAGCTATCGTAATTGGACAGTAGAGATAATAATGCATTTTATTTCATTTCAAGTGTAAAAAAAACTCGAACATGGTTTTACAAAACATACAGTATCGAGCAAAACTAAATTGTCCTTTCCTAGAGTCAAAAATAACCTTTCTTAATAGTTTCGCATATAAGACTAATTACATTATCTCGCCATTTTCATTTATTCGCACTTCCATTTCTTATTACTTGAGAGCATTGACTTGCAATCTTCTCAATTGAAGTACTGAAATCACCAGAACTAATCAACCGTTTCGTAAAAATGCAAAAAAATAAATAAATTGAATCTGTACGGTGCATGGATCATTATGTTATGATGGGTTATGATGGGTGACCATTTATTGTAAACTATGATAGGCATCCACCAATACGAGATTCTTCACATTTCAGTTGCTCCAATTTCTCAAAATATGAAAATTATGAATTTATTTCATGACAAGGTAAGCTTTTTGTAAAAATGTTATATTTTTTAGTATCTTTAAATGTTATTAGACATACAGAGATTCTTCTGGAGACCTTTTGATATACAGTATATTCATTTAAGTTTTGTACTACTAATTTTTCAATGGAAAACTTTTTTATGCTTTAAAACAATGAATACACTGTATACCAAAACGTCCCCAAAAAAATCCTTATATGCGTAATAATATTTAAAGATACCAAAAATATTACATGTTTACAAGAAGCTTGCCTTGTCCTAAAATAAATTTTATATTTTGAAAAGTTGGGCCAACTGGAACCTCAAACAAGAAGGATCTTGTATGCTCATTTAGTGTATTGTGCTATTCAAGAATAAATATAAACAGCTAATTATTTTATGAGTCAAAACAACCGATAACTCAATACATAGTAGAGCATTTTGTAGGAGGGTTCTCAGTGCCTCAATTAAGTCTAGGTTTAGAACAATCATCTAAAACGAACGTAAAAAGTAGCACAATGAATTTCCTTTCATATTTTTTTTCTGAATAAATGACGTCTTTGGCATTGTTAAAAACTTAGGTTTTCGAAACAACTTGAAAACTACATTATGATTGACATTTTTTTTTAATTCAATCACATGTATAATAACCAGAAAAATAGTTTTTCGTTAGAAGACAAATATAGCAGACTGGAAAAACANAAGCATCAAAATGAATCGGGGCGATGCAATCCGAACTGTAGAAAGTCAAGCAAAATAACTACGAAAATTGTGTATGACATGATATACACCTATGCTAAAAACGAACGACAATACAAAAAAAATTAGTTGACATCAATAGGGCTCATCAGCATCTAGTTAATGTGATATTGAGGATAGGACTGCTGCATTATAGACATAAAAGTCAAAATTTATACATATATTTTAAAAATTAATTACGGTTAAAAATGCTTCACTCATTAATACTAATGATCTCAAACAAATGAAAATGCCATTAAAATGGGGATGATCTGGAAACAAAAGTCAATGTTTTCAAGTGGCCACCTGAATCATTAGATTCAAGTTTTATCTGAAATATTTAGAAAACATTTTCCGGAAATCTACATTAACTGGCCATAATCAGAGGTTGTAAATGCATACGACATAACTGCCATAGTTTAAGAATGTCTTACTGAAACAATTTTAAGTAAAAAATGTCTAATGATGATTGCCCTAATCTTAATTGCAACTAACCAATGAGAGACCAAAATGAACACCATTGTAGTTATTGGTTTCACTGTTATCGAAAAATTTAATTTGGTTTATGTGAAAATTTCTGAAAACAGAAAACAATTGGTTACTAAGATAATAGGTAGATGTGTCAGAAAATATTCGTATTGACTAGACATTTTCAACTGAAAATTACTTTGGTGATACATCTTTGAGCTATGTCAGTTATGACATAGTAGTTTTTTTTGTCAAATATCAACTAACTCGGTATAAAACTATATAGATCAGTCTTGCAGACTTGTTATATTATTCATCAATCATACCAATTGTTAAATTTTACAGTAATCCACTACAATGGAGGCATGCATAATAAGCAAAGTGTAGATGGAGAAAAAAGAAATCCATGGACGTAAACCGTCAGACTCCCTTTACGAAAATGCATAAAACAGTCTAAAATGTAGCCCAAGCGAGAACAAAACATATTTTATATGAATGTTCAAATATTTTTGTGCAAATATTCACCTTCGCTCTCCAAGTTGGTCTGAATGCAGCTTAATAAAACTTTGCGCTCAAACTGGTTACGGAATCGGTTTTAACTTGCAGTTTAAAATGACAAAAACAAGTCTGCACTGGCTAAATTTTGTAATAAATGCAACGATCAATATATGAATATTACAGTACATCAAGCCTGTGGCTATGGCCATCGGTTATGTGGATTTATAAAATTCAATTCTAATTTTTAAAAATAGTCTTGAAGGGTTTTTAAACATTGTGTAACTATAGGAATTGAAAAATGTTCGTTTTCTTTAATTTTGTTCGATACTAACATGTTAATAAGCTTAACGAAAATTTAAAAAAGTAAAAAAAAATGTAATATATCAAAGTAAACGAAATTTTGGACTTGATACTCTTGTAATGAAAGGTAAATTGTGTGGTTCACAGGACGTGAATAGACTGTAGTGCCTGACTTAAAACAAAAACGTATCGTTTGCAAGTACCTCTGCTGATAATATTATATCATTGATGAAAACTATTTTTATTTAGTAGTGAAATGGAAATATTTATTTTTATGACGCAGAGAAAAAGAGAAAGTATATTATAGAGAAAAACAATAAAGCAAGCGTATTCGTTTTTATTAAAAAATGACATAAACTCTCGAAAAGGTGTTTACTAGAGGCACCACCCGTTGATAGCAAGAAAAAACATCATCAGCCAAATTAATGTAATGTAATTTTTACGTTTAAGGAATATTTTATAAGAAATAACACGTGCGTGTGATTTTCTTTATTTTTTTTAATAACTCTTAGAAATTCATAACAAATTTGAAATCGATTTGACAGGCGTACCCTATATTGGGTGCGGGTCACGGTTTCAAGTTTTCTTCAGTGTTGTACGGATTACATTTAGACGTATGTAAATATATGTTTAGAATTAGAAGAAAACAAAATAAGATAAATATTGTAGTGGATTTATTAGTAATAAACGTATTTAATTTACCATTGAATAAACAATATTTCTATTTCACAACGTTATACTAACTACTAATATACAAATGACGCCAAACATAGATAGATACATAATAGGTTTGAATAATAGAATAGCAACTATCCATGTATTATCGTTCATACGTATTCACAAAAGACATTCTATTAAATATTTACAAAATAACTGTATATCCGTCGAATAACAAATTTTCCATAAGCAATCTAATCTAAATATGCTGTTCTTTCGACAGCTAATATTACCTACCCCCACACTTCATACAAATCGCCTTAACTCAGTCTTATCACAAATTTTATATAAAAATGTCTAGAAATAACCATTGATTATACAGTTACTATATACGATTAAGAAACGTTAAATACACATTTCGATGACTTTACTAGGATATGCCTTCAGTCGTATTTCTAAACAAATTCAACGATAACACTGTCTTCCATCGAAGTCGGCCTTCTGCAAAACGTCATGGAAAAAGTTTTGCAGAGAGTCTCCTTTACTCAGGCGTATGAAGAATCTTTGCCCAGGTTGCTTGAAGTGCTTGAACGACTTGTCGAGGACAACCTAACAAAAATTAGGTAATTCTAATTGTTTTTTAATGTGTCAATTTAAACATTACCTTCTAACATTGTTGGATACAGATTTGTCATTTTTCGTAGGAGAACTTAGCTTATGATTCGCAAGGAAAGTATTCACGGATTCATCTGAACCGTAACTATCGTCCTCACTACAAAATAGTCAATTAACAATTCACAATAACGTTAAAATAGTAAATTGTACCTGTCTGAATCATTTGAAATACTATCCTCCAGTTCTCCCTGAATGGCAGACTGTAAATCTTCGATTCTTTTTAATGCCACTCTTAAATCAGTTCTTGCGGATGAAGATTCTGCTTCCAAACTTTCACACCGCTTCTCCAGCTCCTTCTTCTTGCTAATAACTTCAGACTCTTTTGCAAGACTTTTATTTAGTTCCTCTTTAATTTCCCTAAGAACACACAAAGACGTCAAAACGATGTTGAACTTCTTTTACCAACTCACCTTAATTGCCTCTGCAATTTCCTAACCTGATCTTGAGCCTGTTGCTCTTTGACCCTTGACGCTGTAATGTCGCTTTGTAATTTCTCTACTGTTTCTTTTAATCTGTTTATTTGCACTTCTAGTCTAGATCTTGTTGTTTGTTCTAGTTCTAATTTCGATTCTAATTCCTTAACTTTCAATTCGGACCTATTATATTCACATTATCTAATTATACATTTTTCTATCTTTTTTAAACAAAATCAACCTTTTATATAACAAATTAGATGAGGCTCCGCCCATACTTTCAGCACTTTCCAGTCTCGATGACAGTTCTGCCAACTGTTCCTTCAGATGATTTCTCTCTACTTCCAACTCAGATACTAGTGACACTTGTTCTTGCAGCGTTATTTGATCAACAGACATCTGCAATAAACAAAATAATTAAATTTATAAAAAAACATCCTTTATTTACCTGTTGCACCGCAGCTTTATATTTTTTTAGCACTTCTGCTAGTTCTTCCTCGTTCTCCTCCAATTGGGTTTGCAAATCCGATTTTTCCCTCAACATAACATTGGCTCTGTCCTCCGCCTCCGTTTTCTGTTTGTGCGCATCCTCTAATAAGCCTTGTGTCTCATTTAATTCCTGTTCCAAGCTTTGTTTGGTCTTCAAAGCTATAGCTCGTGCGCACTCCAAATCTTCAAGTTGATTTCTTAATTGTCTAATCATATGTTTACCGGGCGTTTCTGCTTTTTGGCGTTCGAGTTGTGCTTGCGTGTCTCTCAGAAGTGCTTTAGTTCTCTTCAAGTCACGTTTTAGTCTTTGAAGAAGTGCTTCTTCACCGGCTCTATCTTGTCTGTCCATATCAGCAACCGCTTGGAAACGCCGCTCCAATTCGTGTTTTTCTCTTAGTAAGTTTGTACGTTCTTCATGCTCATTTTCTAATTGTTGTTCCAATGCTAGAAGAAATAAATCTCTTTATTAAATCTTTTATTTTGTTTCCTAAATTACAGACCTTTAACTTTCTTTTGAGCATTACATCTCGCTTCTTCAAGCTCTTCTTCTCGCAATTGAGTTTCTTTTTTGAACTCCTTTCGCATTGATTCCAAAGTCATTTCCAAGCGAAGTTTAGCTTGTTCCAGTAGTTGGACTTGTCCGGCTAATTCATCCAGTTCTTCCTCTTGGTCTTGAAGGCGTCGCTCGCAATCTATCTTCTGTTTACGAAGAATTGTCACTTCTTCTTCCGTTTTACCACCGCAGGTGATTTCGTCAAATTCCCTCTGTAGAGCAGCGAGTTTTTCTTCTTTCAGTTCAAGTTCTAAACGAATATCAGCTACTGTGCTATCCATAGAATATTTTTCAGCCATGAGAAGTTCTTTCTCCCGACCGAGTCTTTCTTTTGTTTGTCGCTCTTTTTTGAGCTCGTCGTGCAACATTGCAGCTTCCGAATCATATTTTCTAAGCAGAACAACGTTGAAAATAAATTGAAAGGTAATGAGTAGATAGCTAAAATTTACCTTTGTTTCTTTTCCAGTAAGTTATTTCGGCTGCTTTGCTCCTCGAGCAACAATTTTAAGTCATTCATTTCGCCTGTCAACTTTTGAACTTTACGTTTCCACGTGCCAACAACTTGTCTTTGTTCCTCTACCTCTTCATAGGCGTCTGCCAACTGAAATGAAAGCAACCAATCATAGCTGAACCTGTCTTCTTATCACAAAAAAAATGTGATAAAAGTTGTTGAAATTTTATTTACGAGGGGAAGAAGCTACGTAACCTTGAATCCGTCATAGCAATGCTTGAGAAATAATTGTTTCGATTGTTAAAAGAACAAACATAAAATATTTGAAAATAATGCCCCGAAGCAGGTTTTGTAAAGCAACACTTTTACGTCTCGTTTGCTTTGCGGCTCGTATTACAGTCAGTGTGTTGTTTTTCTCTTGTTTTCTCGGTATGCATTGCCAAGCACTAAGTTACTCAACTTCCAATTGTTATTTATCTAATTGAAAATCAACTCACCTTTTTTTCCAATTGTTTTTTGAGACCAACAAGTTGTTCTAAATCGTCTTCGTGTTGTTGTTGCAATCGTCGCTTTGTAAACTCCAACTCTTTCAAGGCCCTTTCATATCGCTGTTTGTAAACACCGTCACCTTCAGCTAGAAATATAATTAAAAGTTTAATTACATAGGGGTTGTCGGGATTTGCTTTTTATAAGATCAGTTAATTTGATAGCAAATATTATTTCGGATTTATTCATAAAAAATTAAAGAACATAAGTGATATAATCTAATAATACTTAATAATAATAACGATATGTCAACAGCAAGTATAGCCACCCGTGACGGTTGACTATAAGTATAGAGGGTGTTAATGAAGCATGTAGCCAAACTTCTGGCTATTGTTCCTTAGTTCTATTTTGAGATAAAACAGCTTCGTTATATATATATACAGTATGATGCAAATGTATGGAATAAATTCATTTAAGATTCAGGGGTTATATAAGTATAATTGAAAATGGTGAACGTTTTTAATGCGTAAAAAGTTTTTCTTTCCGTAAGTTTTTTTTAACGTTTTTCCGTAAAAATTCTTTTTTTTTAACGAAAAAGAATTTTTACTCATTTTACCAGTGGTGCATGCAGGAATGACGCCTTAAGTTAATTAAAAAAAAAAATACTGTACACCGCTGCACTTTATAGTCCGATAATATTTTATGTTTTAGTAATTTAAACTACACAAAATTCATATCTAAAGTTTGTCACTCCGATTAACCGTTTTCGACAAAAACGAAAAAAATAGATTCATATCTAATACTGTGTATTACTCGACTTTCATTTCTATCATTGTAACTTATAAACTTATTACGTGACCCTTAGGCACGCCACTGGTAAAATCAACACATTTTTTCACTTAAAATATTTCTCCAAAAAATGTTCATTAACTTTTTTTATTTGAACACCCTGTATCTCAAAAAGGCAGGTGGTAAGGACCTATGTTTATGAGAACATTTACATATACTTAATTAACAACCGGTATATAAAAATCCTACAACTATATCTCGTTGACAGGTACTTGCTTAAAACCTTTAAATATACATACATACGTTACACGTTGTTAACAATTAAACGTGTTTATTACACATTTGAACCTCATTTTATAATTAAAGAAATTGACTTACTTCCATCTTCATCCTCTTCAGATATGCCATTTAAATCCGATCTTGCGTATAACAATTCCATTTCCAAACGCTCCGAGCTTTGTTGTAATTCCTTATTTTTATGTTTGGTTTCCAGCAATTCCTTCTCTAAACGTAAACGCTCAGAGGTTTCTGCATCTAATCTTTCAGTCGCCAATGTGGCCGTTGAGTGTTCTTCCGCTAGATCGGCAGTCATTTCGCTTAACTATTAAAAAAAAAACATGACTAACATGAGTATCGGCATACAAATATATCGTATATCAGGCTAATAAATTTACGTAAACTGATAAGATGACGTCTAGGATTTGCGAAATTTTAACACTATTTATAAGACATGTTTTATGCCAAGGTTATGCGATTAGCTATTTAGGCCTTATGAAATTTTATTTGAAAAGTTGCCAGAGAAGAATAGAGAATTTTGACTTGATGACGAGACAATAAAAATGTCCAACTAAATGTGGTTTTTAACAGAATCAGGAAATTTACCGTTGTCAGTCTATCGTTACTAAAAAAAAAACATATTTTTGACTCATTTGACTGCAATCGTCACGTTCAATTTATCCAAACAAACAATTTTTACGAGAACAGTCACATTTGGCACCGATTCTAGTCAGTTAATTGCATTTCACTCACTTTTGAAATCTATTTTTTCCCTAATATTCCGTAACCACTTGCCTGAATCAGGCCAAAAAAATTTTACCTCGTCAATTTCAGCTTCGGTATTACAATCGTCAGACCACTCTTTAGGTGCAGAACTCCTGCTGGTACTATTGGCCCTGCCAAGATACTGGAACCCTTTTATCATAATATTAGTTGCACTTCTTGATCTTCCGTTTAATTGCCCTAAACTATTTTTCCTCAATCTGGAAGAGTGTGACTCATCTTCTTTGTGTCCAAATCTCTTCCATTCGTCCATTACATGATCAGTTCTTTGTAGAAAGTTCGCTATTTTGTTAGATAAAGCGTTTGAAGCCGTTTCACGTTCTAAATAGGCAGGAATAGGATTCACATTTTGTCGAATTTTCCCTTTAGTTCCTAGTGTAAAACTTAAATTTGCGTCCAGAACCAAAGAGGAATCATCCTTTCCTGTTAAATCGTCTTCATCCAAATCCAAAGATTCGTAACTTTGTGGATAAACTCGTCTTGGGGGCAACGTATTGGAACGATATGGACTTGAAGTTCTGACCAAGGAGCTCCTAGGAGTATCAGATGTTAAAGTTAAGGCTCTAGTAGGTCGGACACTTGGATTGTATCTTCTCTGAATTGGAGGTAGACCAAGAGGTGAATATTCCAGTTCATTGGCGTAGTATGACGATGGGTAAGGTTCCAAATGCACTATTCTCGGTATCGGGGTGTAATTAGATGGTAAAAGCGGCATGTTTTTCATGCGTTCATACGGAAAATTCGCACGAGAAAGGACGGAAAAGCTACTGGATCATTGTAGAGTGTGTTAGAAATGCTAATGCCTAAATTGGGCCTACTATGGCGACTTAATTTTCAAAAAAAATTATATCAGCAGGTCTCAAACTTTCAATGATTTCTCAAAAAGTATATATGTCATTGCTGAAATTTTCTAAAAACTCGCAACCATATTGAAACATTGATTTGAACTAGAATTTAAATAAAGTGTGTCAATATAGTAGGCCTATTGATTGGCATGGGATCCAACTAAATACGAGGTCTCTCTAAAATTAGCTCAATTCATGTAACCACCAGCCGGACCGATCGCTAGTTCCAGTGTATTATTTTGATCACTATCGGACGGAATTCGCTAAGAAATAAACGGAAACTTCGCTGGCCGACTTCAAAGTGACACTCCTTCGAATAATAATAAAAAGTTATCTGTGCGACTATACAAACTGGCTAAGGAAATAAAGATAAATCTAAAGAAATTTAAAGGAAATGCATCAATTCGGTAGTATACCCCTATTGTAAAAAGTAATGTTAAAAACTAATTAACCTATATACCGGAGTCGGTTTATCTATTTCTTAATAGGCATTTATGGCTTGAAAAATGAATAAGACTAGATCTAATCGTAAAATCAATCATGAAAAATCAACGGAATTTCGGTTAGATTTGTTGATTTCCAAGAGCCTTGATATGATGAAAGAAAAACCTAATTAACTTCAAGAGGAAGTCTTCTAAAATATGCATATTTCCATCGCAAATTAACATTCATCCGATGAACGTCTTCTTTACCCCCACCATTTGTAATTGGTTAACTGTGTCGGAAACTTACACTTAATTACGGAATATTACAAAATTTATTGACAAGCATGTACGTATTAACGTTAAGTAACAATCGGGCCGTATTTCAATAGATTCTCAAGAAAGATTTTTAACACAGAGCGTCTAGACAAATTACTCTTGCAAAAAATACATTTGATGATAGTCATTTCTAAAGCGTTAATTTGACATTAAGCAGGACAAGGGGACTAGGCCAAAATTAAATAAGTATAAAAAGCATGGGATTTCGGAACTGGTTAGAGACCTCCTTTTCAAAGTCGCACGGTGCTTTACTAGTGAAAGAACAATTTTTCTCGCAAAATGAAAAGGCTTTTACCACACGAAAGCCAAAAAATTATGTAAATATGTCTAACGCCTTATAAAAAATACAATCAAAACAGAACCACGTAAGTATGCGTAACGTAAATTCGTGTTCACACGTCCACGATTAAGCGTTACGCATAATTCATAATGTTTTTAAATAAGAGTCTCGTCAAAAAAAACGGCCAGGTCAATGTTTACTTAAGTGGGCCAAGCGATGTGGAAAAAGGAAAAAAATTAGTCGCGCATGCACACAGATACATACCTTGGCCTCTAATTTATCATTGTCGTTCTTCAGCGAGATCCTCTCCGATTCGATTTTCTGCAGTTTAGCTTTTAAGGCCTCGAGCTCCTCCTGCAATAAACAAAAATAATTGCATTGCTGATCTCGTTAAACCCTCTCCCAAGACCTCCATTGAACCACCAATTGTGCACGGACCGTTCTCGAAGAACCTGTAATTTTTTTTGCCAAAGCTATTACGTTTACCCTGTATGATGAGTACTTCTCAAATGCCAAACGATAATAGCCGTGAGATTAATATTACTTTAGCCGGCTTTATATTGGTTTAATTGCTTAAGAACAACCCGCTTGTTATTATATTAAACCTACTGGAAAAATATAGAAAAAAAATAAGACACCGACCTCATTCCATTTTATTCGAAAAATATGTTAGATATTAGACATTTATGACACATTAAGAAATAAACTGCACGAAAACTGAAATTATTTTGATCGGTCTTAATACAAATATGAGGATTCTTCAATAGAAACATAGCGCTCTATATTTTAGTTTCAACTTGTCCCTATGAGATTAATACGCTTTGGACTCGTTAAAGACAGTACTCAAAGGACGGCAGTTCAGATGCCAAGGTGGAATTTGTAGTTAGTCAATGGTTGTACAAATCCTTGCAATAATTTGATCAAATGGAAATCTACGCATTAACACAGTGGAGTTCATTTTATGTTAATATGTTAAATAAAAAAATTTACAGCCTTTGGAAGTGTTCCTTATTGAACAATCCTTTTAACAAACTACTTATTATCATATAAAAACACATTTGAAACATTTAATGACACTCTGTAAATAATTTGATTAGACACCCTTTTCACCAGACTTGACACTCCTAGAATATTTGCAAGTCGACTAGCACTAAGACGATGATATCTTTCGGCTTGCGGCTAAGGGGATAAGAATAAAGCCGTGAGACAATGGGAAAGAGAAAATTGGTTCAATTATGAAATTAACATTATTCATAGCGTTATCGATGATAGATTTTAATAGGTTTTCTAAATTTGTCGAGATCAATTGACAGGATTTAGAGAGCTTGCGGGGATTCAAATGCCATTAATTATTTGATAAAATTAGCAAAAAGGTTTGGGACAATTCTTCTTCGTGATTGTCCCAGATTAGGTCGTCCATTCAATGCTGATGAATAACAATTAGAGGCGCATTGAACCAAAACGACAAAAGGAGTTTCTCACGATAGAATACGAGAATAGAAGAAAAATCACAGACGATGGAACAAGGAAGTCGCTTTGAGTTGTTAATTGTTCGTTTCAAGAACAATAAAATATATATTTCATGTTAAAGAAGCCTTTTTTGTATGAAAATAAAACTGATCCGTTAATATATTCGAACGACCACCTGCGAAATTAAAATTTCCCTTAATCGACAAATCTTACATAACAAACGCTTTCTCGTTGGAAGATGCCACGCCACCTGGGACCGAAATAAATATTTTTTCAAGATTTATGCAAATCAAGTCAAAATAATACCAGAAGTTTAGAACAGAAAAAATCATCTCAACTACCGTTTGAGCAAGTTATCTACGACACGAGCCCGAAGCAAGACATCCATTAGCAATAATATATCATTATTTATCCTCATCTTCCGCAATCTAATCTTCGAATAAATTAACTCATCATAGACGTCGTCAAAATTCCTATTGCGAGAAAATTGCAAGAACAAAAGAAGAAACATTTCCGAAAGATCTTTCTGCAAGTCGATCACCTAAGGCCCGAATTGACCTCAATTTATTAATACATAATTAATGACAGACGTAATAATGGCTTTCGAAAAGTGAATTCTTTCATCCGCTTGACATTTAATAAATACAAAAATTGAAGAGGTTTGACGAATGATCTACGATAGTGATCCAACTGGTGAAAGTAATTTTCCAATTTTTACATTACTTGATTCACTAATGAGAACCTAATACTATGTCATTGTTCCAAATTTATTTACATTTTAAATCAAAATGTGGGTGCAGCCTGTGACGATAAATAACTGCAATTTAATAATGCAATTTCAAGTTGGAGGATGAAAGGTCGGAGACTAATATGCCTCTTCGAACAGTCGATCAGAAACCACTTTCCAAATGGTAAATATTCAACGAGGTTCTCAAAGAAAGTTCTCGACCCCGAATTAAAAAAAAACGGACCTTTCATTCTCAATCAAACTCAGCGGGAACGTGAAATTTCCATAAAGAACCTGCTTCACCGCTCCACGCCCTTCAGGTGGTTCACTTGCTCTACAAATCGATACTGGTGTTAATAGCGTTCAATTATTCAGAAAATTTGCCCTGGCAGACGATTAAATAGGAATTCCCGTGGTGAAAATGTCTTGTTATTGACGACCTGAGAGATTTGCCGCACTTCCTAGAAATAAACTGTTTGCCCAACGCATTCCTCTTGCATGCCAAGGAATAGTTAAGACAACGAAGAATAGTTTACATGCAACTTCCACTTGTGTTTTAGTACGTGTTCGCAAGAAATAACATTTCTTATTCAAACAATAACTCACCGTTTTTGCTCTTAATTCTTCTTCGGTACGGTGAACATTTAATAACGGGGTGACTCGTACCAGCAGACGCCACCAGGGCCAGTCGCGAACCAACATGAATTTCCTTACATTCCTCTGGATACATCTTACAGCTAGATCCTGTAATTTCCTTTGTTGTAGCTTCCTGCGAGCCAGATATCCTCTACAATATGCCTGGAGGGCAATTACCGCACCTGTCAAGCGCTCATCTCGTTGGGCTTCCAACTGAGACACCACTCCGGTTCGGAAGAATATCTATGAAACAAAGAAAGGCATTTTATTAAGATTCTTGAGCGCCAGCTGTTACAAAGTCATATTTATTTAGGATAAGAACTGAGGTAAAAAAGTTTTTCAAGACATTAAACACAAACCTTTTTTGGAACTTCACTTATGACTACAGACACATCACAAGGGTTTTCCTTAGAAGACACTGGTGAAGGCAGTGATTCGGTACTGCGAACTGATGATGTTGAATTTGCTTCATCACAATCCACTTCATTAGAAATATTCCCTGAATCGTCTGAATTATAATCCAACCCTTTGCTCGTAGAAGTAGTCACTTTTATATCAATGAAATCTTCTGGATCCAAATAGAATTTTTCATCTTTCACTACCTTCTCAAGAAATGTTTTTGTTTTTTCCAAATCTAACTTGACCATTGATGGGCTCGGCTTTCTATTTGCAACAACTTCGCATTTCTTGAAAGTCTGATTTCGCACCACTTTAGTCGTGTTTCCCACATCCTTACGATCCTCAAGCTTTTTTACCACATTATTAACTTTCTTCTCTTTCGGACCTTTCAAAACCACAAAAGCTTGCCTTGGATCCACTTCATCTGTCAATTTAACTTTGTTTTGCAACGTTTCAGTTTTTTTCACTATAGTTTTTGAAAAAATCGTAGCGCAACCATCAACTTTGTCAGTCAATTTTCTAGCAACTACTTGTTTTGGGGATAACGTTTTGTTTGCAGGAACTTTTGTGGATTTAACCTCTACGGGTTTACAAGAAGTAGTTCTAATTTTGAGTTTCTTTTGACTATCTAACGTGCTTTTAACATTTCCAGACCGAATTATGGGAGCTTGTCTTGTTTTCGTTAAATTTTGAACGCTCTTTGCTTTGCTCACACTTTCATTGGATGCTGGCAAAGATAATCTCGGTTTGTTCAAATTTTGTACACTCTTGGCTTTATTCATGAGGGTACTCTTGCAACTCGCATTGCTATCTAATTGATCTAGATGGCAAGGAGTGCTGGGGAAACTTTTTCGCAATGAAGAACTAACAGGAATTTTACTAACTGAACCATGTTTTTTAGACAAACTCAAGTTAGTGGTGCTCACTGCTTTAGGGATGTTTGAAGGCGTTTGAACTTCAGGAGTTCCCGTAAGACTATTCAAGCGCATCACAACATCTTTGACCCGAACTGGAGAGTCGATTACGATCTTCAGAGGGACTGGATCCTGGACCGGTTCGATTTCGATCTTTTTTGGAATTTTAGGTGGATCAATAAAAATGGGAATGATTTTAATAGGAGCCAAAGCATTCACATCTAAGTTCGTCATACTTTTAGTCTTATTTGTGGTAGTTTGCAGTGGTAAAGAACTGGAATTAGAAACATTTTTCTTTAAGATACATTGCGACTCTATTATGCTGCAAGTTTTCGCTTTGACCAGCTTAGGAATCTTAGTGTTGTTTGTAGATTCTGTGGATGTTGGTGGTGCCGATTCCACCTTTTTGAGTGGCTGTTGTTGATTGGCAAGACGTTTTTTAGGAGATGAATGTCTCCTTGGTGGAGGTACGATTTTAATTGGTGTTTCTTCAACAACGATTTGCTCGGTTTGAACAACATTTTTTACGGGGGTTTGGACGGGAACACTGCTGTATTCGTCTAAAATTTTGTCGAAACTATTAATGACGATGCGAAGCTTATCGTTGCGAATCGAATCAGTGGGTTCCACGCCCAAATTTGCCAGTTTTTCATCCTCAGGCGGTACTTTCTTCGCTTCGATCGACGAATTTCTCTTGGCCGATTCGTTTTTTCCTGTTGTTTCAAGAGCGATGATTTGGACTCGCCTCCGAGCCACTTTTTGTGTGTCTCGTAGATTTTCTTGATGAAAGGCTTTCCCATGTATTTCGTTTTTTGTCCGCTCGACATTTTTTGTCTCTTGTCTTCACTCAAAACAACCGACGCTCATTCTCTCTCTCTCTCTCTCGGTCATTCGGACCATTAACGAGCTTTTAATGTCGAACACCGCCACGGTCTGTTTCTTTAAACTATTTATTTACGGGAATTAACACAATCAGTGTTCTATTAGTGTTCCGATTTTACTTTTTAATTCTTTGATTGTGGGTCACTGTATCACTATGGGTACACGTTGACTCTTTTAGGACACAGTTACATTAATGCACTTGGTGGAAAGTTATTTGCAATTTTCTGACATACAACTATTAGTTTTATGTGTTTGGCGGAATCTTACAATGCGTCTAAGGTCAATTAAGGGTCAAGCTTTTACTACATATGTAAATAGTCGGCAACTTTCCAAGAAAACAATTTAAAAACAATGCAACTTATAACAAAATTGCATTAAAATTAAGTGAAAATATTTAATTTTCCGTAACTAATCGTAAGTACAAACTTTCCTCGAAAACTGTGTGTGCATATACATTTTCTTTAGAATAAATTCTTACAATAGCTCTTCGGATCAAATTAAATTAATATAATTTAAATAAAGGGAAAATTGTCAGTGGGTAAATGCTCCAAAATTAAATTAACACAGTTTCTCGCACGTTCAAGAAGCAACCAAAGAAACTGACCGAATCCGTCAAAACGCGTAACTCGAACTCTAGCGATTATACCTGCACAACGTATTCGAAGCGGTGTGCAAGAACTGACTGACACTCGAGAGTCACGAAGTGGACCGTGCAGCCGGTGCTACTACCATTGAGGCAGGCGGGGTGCACCAGCTAGCGTGCTGCAGGTTCAGGGATTCAAACAAATCAACTCAACGAGTAAAATTATGAAAAGGCACAAAAGAACTTTTAACTCTCATTTTTTACTTACGAAGATAACCGCATGCGTGTTTCCGGGTGATGTTGATGCATTAAAGAAATTGCTTCTTTAAGACATAATGACTGTAATTACGTTTTATCTGTTATCATTGCGAAGCCTTCAATTTTCTAATTTACAATGAGGAGGTTAAAGTTGAACGTGGTCAACATTTGTATTTTCCTGAAGAAAAATTCTCTAGTTCTTCACCTGATTACGAAAAACTAATAAAACACAGTAACGAAACAATAATTTTATTTTCAACAGAAGAAACGATCCTTCCCGATAAGGCATGAAATACGTATGAACGAAGTGAGTGCATTTATTTGACACGGGAAAATAATTCGTTTTCAACCCATTTTAGCTTGCAGAGGACGGCATAAGTGAGCTGTAAACAGTCCCACGTGAACATTGAGATAAAGAAAAACGAAGCACGTTACCAAGAGTAAATTTATCGCGAATTGCGGATTAGCAATCTCATCAAGTCTTATTCTTGGCTTACCATATGCCGGCTTGCAAGTTCCTCAGTAAGGAACTCGGGGATCTTCTTTAAAACCGTCTTACCTGAATCGATTTGTGGCCAGTTTAAAGACATTTTTTCTTGGCCTTATTGGCTCGATTAAAGGCGCAAGCTATTTTTATAGCGTTTTTTTTCTCTGAGCTGGTTTCAAACGACGCTTTTTAACTGATTTTTAAGAAAGTGCGACTTTGCTTTAACGAATTTTGCACAGAACGAAAGAATAATAAAATCATGGACTCTCAAACTGGTCCTATAAACGCGAATAATTTTAAAAACATCTAAATTCTTCAAGAGATTACTTTTTTGGACGTTTAGTTGTTCCCTTGTTCGTGTCTGCCATCTCCGATTTTTGATTTTCGCAAAGAACCAAGAGAGATTTTAAAACTGAATTCTACTGGCTACATAAGAAAAAAAATGAAGATGAATTGCAACAATTTGAACACGGAACTTAGCTATCTAGCAACGTAGTTCTTAACAGTCATTTAATTTAGTATCCAATAAAACTGATAACAAGCTCAAACGGTAAATGTTTAATACTCGTAAATTACGCCCCTTATGGTTGCAGAGTGTATAAATCAAAATGGTAAACTAGGCTTTACATCTAACTAAACATAAGCTAATGTACGTAAATTTAGAAAAATTAAAAATTCATTGGTGTTTGATATTAATCACCAATCAGATGTCGTTGCGTCAGCAACAAACATGATGTGCAATAGGCAAAATTAACGCAATTAATTATAGGAGAAACTCGCAATTCGACTTAGGATTCTAATATGTGAGTAAACGTTTACGAAATGAAAGGGTAAAATGTAATTAACGAATTGGTTGATTAATAAAAAAAATCACTACGACAGGAAAAGAAAGTTCGTGTGCATCCCAGCGACGCTTGATTGGCTCGAAAAGGTATTGGCATATTCGAAATATTACTTGCAAATATTTGCGATACGGACTTCATTCAATGAATCCTAACGGGCAACGATGCGAAGAACTGTTAGATTGTAACCTCTAAAGCACCCGAGAGAGCAAACTTTTTCGTGCTGCGATTCGTTAATTTAATATAATGTATAAATTACGGTTCCATTATGTCCGATTACGGTAAGCGATCGCTATCCAATACATAAAAGAGAGAGATTTTCTCTGTGATACGCGAACAGAAACAATAAAATCATGAAAATAATAATCTACGATCGAATGGATCTTTCGCACCAGTCGGCGTACCAATTAAAAACGTTAGAAGTCGCATAAGAAATTAATTGACGTTTAATATTCGTGTTTTTACTAGTCCTACACATGTCGGCTCGAACGCCTCCTAATTACTTTAGTACATTTTAAATAAGTAACTTAATTAGGAGTAAATGTCCTGCAGAAAGACGATGTCGCTCAGAGCGGTGAAGTTTCGATCTGATTAAATTCGCGAGTGCGACCTACAAAACGATTAATTAAAAAAATTTGTAAACTGAAACGTGGTACGATCGAGAGTTGAATGACCGATCGATCACATAAACAATCTAGAAAATTGCATTAATAATTAACGAAATGGAAATAAAACAGCAATTTCTGTAAAGAGGGTTACTCGTCTAGTCGACGGTGAATATCTCCGAGACACTAACACAATTTTTTTTGCATTTAATATTGAAAAGTTCACGTTTTTAACTAGCGTTTGGCATTGTGAACTTCTTCGTGGTTCAAGATCACGATTCTATTCCACAATATTGAAAAATCATTGCTTTGCCTGACATTTTCAATCGTTTAAATTCCCGACAATTGACACCATCATAAATCGATAAACAATAGCTCTTACAATGAACAATTACGGGTTAGAGATTGGGTGAGGCCCTTTTTTTTAACAAGTCAATAACCTCCCCGACTTGTCGGAATTAAATGTTAAATGTACGTCTATCTTACACGGGTATCTTAATGGCACTATACAGGTCGGACCGTTTTTAAATTGTTTAATTAATTCTAAATGTTCCAGGGACGATCTGTGTATACAGGTACACATGAGAGAGATTTAGGTATCTCTAACTCTCTGTCTCTCTTGCCTTCTGTGGTACAATAATCGATTTCCTTTGGAAGCTCAAACAATTCCGTGGGCCCTCTCAATCTTGATCGTAGCGAAGCCCACCGGGACGTGGCGCTGTACCCCCGGGGGCGGTAAAGTGTACCTGGTTCGATCCGAGATTAAGCGAAATTTATTGAATCCGTTGCGAGTACGGACATAAGGCCTTTTTCGCCTAAGTTACGCATTTAGTATCGGCCTACGCAAATGTATTTTTTACTATTTACATTCAGTTGCCTTGACAAAAGCATTTATGCATTTTTTCCCATTTTTAACTATTTTGCAGTTATAAACTGGTCAATCCGGAAATATGTTCATACAATTAAGGTTCCAATTTGATATACATGATACCATTTTCTTTGAATTTGCTTGATTGAATACATAAGAAACTAACAAATGACAGGATTAAGGTGTTTCCTCATCATCATCAAGAAAATAATAGACATTTGAAGATGCGGCTGGGTATAAAAGTTTATATTTTCCCATCTGTAGGTTGGCTTCATTACTGGTAGTTAGAAAATAATTGCATTTAATGGCAAAAAAGGTACGTAAACGGGAAAAAGCGTATCGTGGACTATCAATCAGTGCATAAAACAGAAGAAAACTACCATTTTACGACCCACAATGAACGACTTTTATTATTTAACCGCACGGTAGCATCGTGTGTGCCTTGTAAAATCGCAAAATACAACAAAATTAATGGACAACGTAAGCACCGAATCGACCATAAAGCCAGAAAAATATCGCTTGTAAAGTACATGTTGCGTTTTGCATCAGAAGCTGGCCATTTCTAGTGGGCCGGCTATATGGTCAAACGTATGTATTAAGCGGATTAAGAATTTCACCGTAAAATGAAACTGTTTAATAGATTAGACTGATGCAGAATAGATTGGTAAACAACCCAGACGGGATGACAGTGGAAGAAAAATGTCCTTTAACGGATTTCAAACGATACGTTTATGCAAATTAAAGAAGCGTTTTCTTAAAGTTATATTTCGAATTGTGATTGCCCCACCTGTAACTCGACAAAATATAAAAAGAACAATCATTCAATCTCCTCCTGCGGGTCACGTTTTTCGTAACTCGAGTACCATCGATACAATAAAACATGCTTAATATTCATGGTTATCAATTTGGATTTGGTTCGTTCCATTAGGTCTCGAGACAAGCGCCTATTATGGTGTTCCCAGAATCTAAGCTAAACCTACATATAGGCGTGCCCGAAAGATTACTATAGAAGGCCCGGTAAAATTGGAGAAAGGCTCTCTTCCACCTTCGAACGAAGAGAAGAAAAAAAGCCTCGGCCAACGGTACTCGAAATGCAACAGGTCTGCGCTCGGAACAGGTGAGCCGAAAATCGTCGTTTTTGTCCGTTTATTTAAATGAGGCATCAGAGGTTAAGCATACATTTGTGGGAATCGATCGAGCGAGAAACTGAATACCATTTCTCAATAAACACACACACACACACAACGGGGAATTGTCTCCATCATTGAATTTTGTTTTTATTACAGGCGAATAGTTGAGTAATCATCCCTGTCCTGATGGTAAAAAGATAAAAACAACGCATTTCCTCACCCACCAAACTTGCTTAATCGAGAATATCCTGTTGCATATACGTGATATTTTCACGTGATTAAAAATTTCTTATGTCTAAAGAATAATTTAGTCGATATCGCAACCTATGCGACCAATTTAGAAAACTGTTGTTGGTTCTTACCCGTAATTTCTTTGTCATTTATTACTTAAAGGAATAGTAATTAGAAGCCCACAAGGGAAACCTACTTAAATCTTTTTTTTTTCACTCTTTACCTAAGAATTATTGACTAACTCAATGGGAATTTTCTAATTATGCACGAGTCAACTATCTTGGATATGCAAATAATGTTTGGATTAAAACACGTCGAACGTTAGATTTGCCGTTACATCGCAATAAAATAATAATACACATTTTATGAGAATATTTGTGAATATTTTCACTAAAAACCCAATATTTCTTGCCTTGTTTCAACACGGAAAACGATAAATTCAGAAGATTTATACGCAATCGCGCCATTTACTCTGTCGTAAAGCAGCCGAAGAATCTACAAAGTGTGTATTTTAATAATTAAACGCCAGATGGTCAAAGTGAGGCGTCAAAAGTTTTTTTTTCTTTTGAAAAGAACACAACGCAATGAATTCAAATAACAAACAGAGCATTTAATTCAATACCAAATTCTAACGGAGGAGCACCAATTGCAAGGTGAAGAGCAATTCAACTTTAATTAAGAAAAAAAAACAATATATTTCTCGTTCAAATGCCGCTCGTGCAGACAGTGCATACTGGCTTTTAACGTTTTGTTGAGAGTCAATTTCCGCAATTAACACATATCTTCAGGAGTTTACGAGAGAAAAAAACTATGTAATTTTAACACCTCCTCGAGGAGACGTTTAAATTTTCTCGAGGACCGGAAAAACGTATTGGAGAAAGCGCTATTAATAGTAACTCATAACAGTTAAATAATCAACCTTTTAAAGAAAAGTGAAAAAATGTTTAATTAACTTTTACAACACTGAACAATGTCGTTTAATGGTCGATTTCTTTGTATTTTTCCAATAAAATAACGCATTTGTAGAAACACGTACGTACGAGACAAGTATAAAATTGTTTTTCCGCACCTTCGAGAGAAAGTTGCCGACTACCAAAGACGAAAATTCATCCTTTCAGGCGAAATTAAAGGAGATGATTTAATGAAAAATGGCTCATAATTTATAATATTGTAACATTAACGATTTAACTGGTTTTATAATGAGATCGCAACGAAAAAAATCGGTCATTTGCATGAGAAACCGCAGCATATTACGCAACACGAAGAAGCTAAAGGTGATACCGTTAAGCAGGACGATTCTTTCCATATTTAATTTCAAAAATATTCCGGGATTGACAAAGATAAACCCACGAAATTCGATTTTAATAAAACAAAATGAAGTAGAGAGTTGATAGGATAGGGTTTTTACAGACGCCAATGGACGAGTTTCGTTCTGGTTCAGACGCTTTCACTCTCAAAAATTTAATTGAACTCTGGTAAAAAGCGACTGTTCGCACGAAATTGCGTGCACGTTCTTCAATAAAAACATTTTTTACCGAAAATAGCACCAAAAATGTATAACATTTTATAGTAGAAATAGTAATTTGAAAACAACTACTTACTTGGCTTAATCCGACTCTATAACTGGATAAATCTAAATCCAATGACAACAGCATATCCTCTACCGCCTTCCTCTCGTCCAGAACGAGATTGGAGACTTTAGCTTCCCCAGCCAAAATGCCGAATTTTCTACGAAACTCGCCAAGAGGCATAAAGTTGGGGTACCCTTGTTTGAAAAGGCGAACGGCATCCAGTATTTGAGCACCACGAATCTGGAATCAAAAGTGTATTGACGAAATTTTCATACCTAATAAATAAATCACCTGTGATCTTAAAAGAGGCACATTTAACAAAGCATCATCTAACGCTCCAGATGTTGATGAACTTTTTAGATTCAATAAAGAACCGTTGCCTTCACAGAGCCCTGCATTGTGCTGGGGTAAAAAGCACTGAACAAATCTCAATTTAGTTCGTCGTAAAGTCTCGATTAAACCATCAATCACAAATTTTGTCTGTAGACAGACACTCTTTTTCTTAATAGCTGCTGTACCACCCGTAAAAGTTCTTCGAATACTCGAAGCCCGTCTTAACGACTGAGACCCATCCAAACCAACCACAGAACCACTAAAACTAGATCCTCCAAGACCTCTGACTGTCACAAATAACTTGCTAATGTCTTCTCTACAAATGAAAAGTTACTACTAGCCAAAAACATTGTATTCTAATAATCGTACTTGCAACTTTCTTGTAGAATTGTAACAGCAGCTCTGGAAACCGGATTTTCTCGGCTCTGTTTCAACCAACCTTGGGCACTGTAAAGCACAGGATTAGTGCCTTGAAGATGTTGCAAAATAAACTGGCCACTTCCTGGGGCTTTTCTTAGGAGAAGCTGATGATCTCGGTCGCCAAAGTGAGTGAAGAGTCGTTCCAGGAAAGACTGATCACTGCCTAAAATTACCCAATTTAACAACTGTTCCTGATAATACAAAATAAAATTAACATGCCTCCTGGATATATCGCTTCCTCATCCAAAAGCCAAAGCAAACCTCTGCGGTCTGCTTCATGTAAATCAGTTTGAGATGTTCTTATAACTGTATTTTGTGCAGTTTTATCCAGAAGATTGATCATGGGCAAAGGGTTGATTAAATTCTCATTTTCATTTTCGTCCCATGTAAAGTCGATATTTTCTTGCAAATATCGATCTTTGGGTGCAACCAAATTTGTATGGTGAAATAACAGTTGCAAACGTTCTTGAAGATAATTATGACACAAATCGTCAAAAGAGGCACCAACTTGTCGACCACATGTTGCGGGATTCTGAAAGCCTGGGGCGTCCACTAAGAGAACTGAGGTAGTTGTATGGGTATTAGCAGCCATTGACCTAAAAAAAATAATTTACAATTTTTCATGGCAAAATGGTGAACGTGTAAAAACACAATATTAAAATATGAATAATACTTGCCTATTTATTAAATTGGCTATACAATTAAAAACTTCTAAATAAAGACCCGTAACAATTCCTTCAATAGCTTCCAACCCAACGGCTTCTCTTTCTAAGCCTTTATCAGTAGGTGAAGGTGTTCTAAATGGTGCTCTTGGTTGATTAGGGGTCACCTAGAAAATTTAAAATGGAAATAATACGATTCATATTGTAAATTTAGCTAAACGAGTACCATTCCTCCTGAAGACAAGCCAAATATCACCCTGGACAACTCCTCCACAGTGGTACCCAAAAGATTGGCAGCCCTTTGAGCCCTCTGTGGGTTGCTGAACTGATATCTATTATTATTTCCGGCTAAAAATTGATTCATTTTTTTAATTTGTTTACCTATAATAATTTGCAGGTTTACCTTTAACCGCACCGGCACATCCTAAATGGAAAATAGCAGCTAAAACTGAGAAGATCACTTTTTGCTCGTTTTCAGTGATTCCCAAAGCATTCAAAGCGATACAGGTTTTTTGGAACTCTTGTTGAGCTCTTTGTTTATCTTCATGCTTTTGCAGTAAACTCATCAGTGAATTATTTTCGCTTGGTTGCAAATTATCCAAAAATAATTCTTTTCTTAAGGAACCTTCCACTCCGCAAAACAAACGATTCATAATATGAAAGGTGCTCTCTCCCTCAATTTTTTTCGCTATTCTACTCTTTTCCAGCAATAGAATTTGGATACTCGCGGAACAAATTGCACCGCTTTGATCGAAATCCAAACTGAATATTTGAGTGAATCGCGAAGCGTTCGTGTTCATCACCGTTCTGCAATTGCCAAAACTTTCCAATACAGTCCACATGGCCGTTAATTTTTCTAGATTCAAAACATTGTTTACCGTCCCTGCGGCTGTAACGAGATATTGAACTGAATGACGGAAATTTGATGTTTTTCCAGAACCGGATCGCCCTAGGTAAATTATGGATTGATCTCTACGAGTTGATAGCATATTTTGGTAAGCCGATTGAGCTATGGAGTATATGTGCGGAGGCATATCTTCAGATTTGCAGCCTTTAAACAATGATACAACCTAAATATTTAAATATTAAAATTAAATAGTTAACACTCGTGTAGGTGATTATACTTTTTCAGAATAAATTGCCAATGGTGCCATGGGATTGATCACTATGAGGGTCCTAGAGCCTGCATAAGTGTGTATAAGATTTGTAGCGTACCTTTGCCTCAAAGTGTGAAGCACATTAGACTCGTTCAGGTGTCTCAGCGAGGCCAAATCTTCAGCTCGGTCAAACTGAGGAGGATTAGCCTGAAATTAAAAAAAAATGGAAAACGATTTCAATAAATTTACATCTTCAAAACCTTCTCAATATCATCTTCATCGACAATCAAGACATCAGCAGATTGTTCCAATCTGATGGCTACTTTGCCAGGATCCAGATTGGGATCGTTCTCTTTTCGGGCGGTGGCGAACCCTCCTCGATGCATCAACCATACCCTCTCCACGTCCAGCCATTGCTTTTCTTTTTGTAAAAGCTCTTCGGATTTTGCCTGGAATGCATTTAAAACAAGTACATGAATTATTTATAATATTAAAGCGGAAAACTAACGATATCGCCCAATCTTCCTTATTGGCACGCTCCCGAGTAATTCAATAGCCTGAAACGTCTTAATGCATTTGAAACATTATAGCATAGAGCCCCTGGAGGGATTAAAATAGAAATTGGTACTGCATTTTTCGCGACTTCCTGACGAGAGACCAGAGATCTCGCTCGCAATCGAGAACGCAATAAGTAATCTACGATTGGCTGGAGCAATCAACATCATGAATACACACTCGAGGCGCTAGCCTTTTATAAAACGGCAATCAAAGCGGGTTAAAAAATCAATCGAACATAAGCCAGGCTTGTAAGACATGGATATAAACAACAGTCTCTTTAATCTCTAAGCGTGCAATATTCTCGAGTTTCTAGAGCAGGACATTTTTAGATTTTATTTGTTCTTCCGAATTTGTAGGGAAAACGTAAAAGGCAAGTTTTTATTGTACAACTTTACTAAAAATGGTTAGAAAAACAACGAAGTAATTTGTTGATAGAATTAAAAGTGCCGAAAGTGACGAGAGAAAAAACAAACATCTATTAACCTTGTAAAAAGATTTTATTTACGAGGAACTGTTGATAAATAGTTAAAGATAAAGTTGAGTTGTTTCCCATTGACTAAATTTATTTTGACAGGAAGCAGTGATGCATTTCTCGTGTCACTTTGCAGTAAATCATTTATCAACAAAACCTCGTATAGTCAATACGTAAAACATTGTTTCTTGAGAAGAAAATGAGCACACAAAGAAGTGTGCCCAATGACCAAAACCGTCACATTTTATGGATGCCACAAGTAAATGTATCGTGTCGTTGGAATCTATATAAAAAAATTAATTGTCAAAGAACACACAACAGAAAGGAAAGTATGAAAATCAGTTAAAGAAAGGCATCTGCCATGTCAATTCGTTTAAACGTATATGACTAACATAACTTTAATCAACATAAATAACAGTACCATTAATGTTGAAACTCGAGCAGAGTACTCCCTACATTACCATATTAAGTCTGAATTTAAACGACCGTTTAATGGACTGAATACAAAAAAATCGCTGTTTACAATGGCAACATACTAAGAAGTCAACATGACATAACGTCAATGTTATTTAACATTGGTTACACGCCTAGATAACTCACCTCGCCGTTGGCTCTTCTGGGGAACACCTCCAAATGCTTTAAACAATTTGCTTTATCGCTCAAGTTGAAATATCCTACGGATTTTCTGTCGTAACTCATCGTGAGCATTTCCTGATAATCCACGATTTTACACCGAAGTGAATTCTTTCTAAAACTACCTCTGGGCGGTATCTTCGGAGTTCCAACTCCACTTCTTCTAAACGAGCCATTACGAGACCTCACAAACTCGCTGTTAGATTCGCGGGACTTTTTCTTTCCCACTGAATCATCAGAATTTTTTCTAAGGCCTCCCATCCAGCCGTTGTTCTCGTCCAAATCAAAAATATCTAGGTGTCTCATTTTGGCAGTTTTAGCTTCAGACGCTTTGGTACCGCTATTATACAGGCGCGAACAAACGTCATCGTGTTTCTTCAGAGTCTCTTCCGAACTTTTTGTTTTATTATCCGACGAATCAAGTGAATCAGATTCGCTGAAGTTTTCGGAACTGATGCTTGCCGTTTTTGGTTTGAGTTGTCGCTTAAGAGGACCCGTAGACCCTCGTAAAGAAGAATTTCTTTGAAAAGGGCTAGGTTTCTGTTCGACATATGTATCTCCATTTAATTTTTTACTTGTTCTTATCGACGAAGTTCGTTGAAATGGACAAGGTTCCTGAGGTGATTCTGCTGAATTATAGTTGCCATGTCCATGGGCTTGGCCCTTGCAGCCGGTATGTTGAACGTGGCGCCTCCTGGGGATCGGAGACGAAGAAATATCTGTACTCCTCAAGGAATTCACGAATGTAGACGCAATATTCAACATTTTACGTTAAATTTCAATGTTCGAGGGTAAAAGTTAAAAATGCAGAAACATCTTCGGTTCCACAGCGGGCAAAATAATTAATGTGTTGCACAAGTTGTCAAGGCCGTATATGTGTGTGTGTGTGTATGTGACTTAAGAACATATGGTCTAAATTATCACCGTGAAGGTGTAATGTGGACAGCCAAGATAAAATGCTTAATTTATCAAGACGCTTTTGCAATAATAATTCATTAATAATATAAAGCCCGCAAACGGATTTTGCGTCTAAAAGTTGTTCGAATTTAACACAAATTAACCCGTAGAAGAGACAATCTTCTAATAATCGTTTTCGAAGTGGTGTAATCGGCTTAATCTTGCGCCCATTTTACAAACTCGTTAAATTAAAACCTGTTATTTCTGATATGAAAAAAAAATTAAACGGTTAAACGAGACGAATGGTGGGCGGTGAACGTTTTATCCAATCGAAATCTATAAAAAAAATAGCCAGAACCGGAGAACCTCCACCTTTTTAAATACATTAACGCCACTTTATAACGCACTAGAAACCAGGTAAAGATCAATTAAATACGTGTAGAACGACCTTTGTCGATCATAACGTAACACGCGAATTGTCGTAGCTACCATTCATAACCACTTATGTTGATAAACTAAATGAATTAAACACTTTCGTAATAAGGATCGGAAAAAAATGTTTTCTTTTTCTTCGTGGAGAAAAGTATCCAGGTCACGAAGATGGTTAGAAAACAATAGATTTGTTAAGACATTGCTTTGCCATTGAGGCTCCCACGAAAGACAAGTAGGAAAACACGAAATTAGGCAGGTTGTATTGAATGCGTTAAAACCTTTAGGTGTGCAATAAAATAATGCAATTTACATTTACACCTGGATCCCACACGAAACTCCTGTTAATAAAGCATTAATTATTAAAATGTTCAATGATGGAATGAGCCCACGCGATCTAAAGTCGACACCTCGATATAATACCGTTTAATTCAACAATTTCTCCATTTAGCAGCAACATTTCCCTAACCTAAAAATGGTGTTTACATAATTCATAAATTGTCTTGGGAAAGAGATAAAGAAGACGTTACCGGTCGAAGGTGAATTTCACTTGTTCACGTTACCCAACAATGTCGCGAGAAAGATTATATGTATCTAATTGGTAGAGCTGAAAATGGTAGAAATTTTTAGACTAAAGAATTGGAATTCAAATGATGTCGATAAGTAAGTAGCTCTCCTTCCAGAGGCAAGGCAACCGGCTGCCCATAAATTATTATTCTATTGTTTTTCGTTATTGCTCAATGATGCTAAGAATCGTGCTTTATTATGAAGTAACGCGATGCTAATTAATAGATTTACATTTCACTCTTTGGAATTTCGCTTCAAATTAAACAAACACACATACGCGCAGGCTTCGTGACAACACTTAATTTTTCAAAAACAATAACCACTTTATGAAAAAAAATAAATTTAAAATAACGTTTTTTATCACAAGAAAACAATCGTGTTCGACGCCGCCACCGCAGCCGACCGCNCACAAGAAAACAATCGTGTTCGACGCCGCCACCGCAGCCGACCGCGAACGAATCGAAAAACAAAAGAGGCGCGCGACCATGGACGCAAGCGAACCCCCATGTAGTCCCTCTGTCAAAACCGTCGCGCGGCCAATCAGCGAAGCGCAATCTTCCATGGACAGTACTTTTTGCATTTCAATTTCCCCATCAAAATTGTTTCAATTTTCATTATTTTGGAGACATCCCCACATAACAGATTTGAGTCTACGTGACTGAAGTATGCGAAAAATTGCGAATACACGACAAGTGACCGCGGGTGGGATTTTTACGTAATGGTTTTATGTAAATTTTGCTACTCATCGATTGTGCACGACACTAATATTAATAGCGAGATCACTGTAATTTATTCAAAATAAATTGGTTTTTGAGTGCCGAAGCGCACAAAAATTATATTTTATTATATATAGGCATTTAAATAGGGATATGAATTAATGTTTAAAACTTGAAAGAACATTAGATCTTAATAGTTAATGAATGATTTTAATCGGTAGGAACAATTATGCAAGTGTTTCCGTGGAAATGTCTGTTAGTAATGGTTGATTTGAATATAAAAGAGTTCATAGAAATTGATTTTAATGTAAGAGCGAGTAGTTTGTTTAAAAAAATTCTGGTCTTCGGTGTCGATCGAAGAACTTTCCAAAATAGAAAGTCTGACAACCCTTTCCGATTAATTTAGGTAAATTTAGACGCTTTTCGGCGCCGAGTTATTTTAAATCACACCAGAAAACCGTCTAAAAATATCACTTTTTCCTTAAAAAAACTAATTTCCTTTTCAATCGCCAAGACCAACCTTCTTCTCAAAGCAATTATTCGTAATGAATTCAATTCAACGAGGCATATTTATCATTGTACAAATCCGATATTAATATTATGATCACATATTCCATTGCCTCACCGAAAATTAAATGGGCGTCAACTTTTTATCAGTCACCTTTAATATGTTCAAACCATTTTAGGAACAATTCATATATTCCGAAATGGTTTAAACCACTCAAACAACGGGCATTTAAAATTGAATCAAAGAAAGGTATACGTGGGTAAATGTTTCGCAGAAAAATATGCGATTTGCAGAAAATCGAGACCTTGCCTCAGGGACATTTGTTCATTTCAATCGATTGCAAAGTCCGCCGATTTCAGGAAAGATTTGCAGGTGTTCTTCGAACAAGCAAATGTTGGATTTGAAAAAAGGTAACACAAACTGAGTGTTTCAAATATCATCAAAGAATGACCAAGACGCCATATCCGTTGGATATATTCGCATGTGAATTCTTCATAGACTCGATCGTTAAATGAAGAAAGACATTCCTTTCGATTACGTGCTTAAACTCTGTCGTGACATGCTTAGAAAAATTAATGTCCTAACCTATGATGGGTGTCATTTCCGTGAAGCCTTATTTAAGGAAGGAATCGTTAAACGAAAAAGTACCTAAAAATATGTACATATTTACTTATGTACATGTTAGCATAGAAATGATGAATCCCGAAATTATAGGTATTTATCTGAAATTTTGAAATTACTTTTTTACTAATTCATAAATAATATACAGAATAGCGTTCCCAACTAAATTTGCAACAAATTCTCTGTACGGCTTCTAAACTTTCCTTAAATTGCAATAGAGAGAAAATGAAAAATCGCTAAGAAAAAGTAATTTTTTATATTTTTATTATTAAATACTTGGAAAATTATTTATTTTAAAACTTTTTAAATTTTATTTCATTTTACGTAAGTTTTCTCTATTTCCTTATCTTTATGATTGATAACGCCGATCCTGAACGAAAATAAAATAGTACAAAAAATATTTTGAATAATAATTAATAATTTTATGTCCAAAAATAATTTTATTTTCCACACAAAAATATTAAATCGTATTTGCATTCACCTCGTATATACTGATTTGATGTTTTTCTGATAGAAAAATTCTCTGAAAAAAATTGTTCCTAAACTCAGCACATACAAAACATGATTGTTATTTCATTTTAAATCGTCGAATCTTCATCATTCAAGTCAAAATGAGTTCCTCTCTAGAAGATCCGAAAGACATCGAGGTTAATTATAAAGTGTTCCAAATTTATTGCAGAATAACCATATATCGTCCAGATTTAACGGAAGAAAATTGTTTAATTCGAGTTCAAAAGATCTTAAAAGACGCTGGAATTAATTTAACCATAGAGCAAATAACCAATATTGCTACACATTATAATCAGCCCATCATGACCAAACATCAGAACGGTCGAGCATTAATCAAAAGAAATGATATGGAAAGGCAATGGTCTCTCAAACCATTTATAAACCAAAGTAAAGATGAACGCAAACGTGAACGTAGTGAAATGAATGAACATTTCGAAAAAAATGAGCCCATGACTTGCAGCACTCCCACAAAAATTTTCGAACAGCCTAAAAAAGAACAACCTCCAAGCAGAATTCCAAAGGCGATTTTTCGAAAACATAACAAAGACGATACAAAATCGAGAAAAACATCAATTTTCGACAGATTGTACGAAAATCGGCCGAAACCTTGCGTTCACAAACTTGAATTGGTACATTATATCAGAGATGTATGGACAAATAAGAACATGACAAACAAAAGATTGCCTCAAACGCAACATTGTGCTTATCACGAGCCACCAAGTAAAAGAACACGTTACAGTAGGAATTGTTTGAATCATTGTTCGAGTTCCAATGTTTTTGATCGTTTGTACGCGGAAAGGAAACAAGTCAATATTAAGAAACCTACGGATATTAAAGAGAAAGAGACTATTCTACGGAAACAACGCCAAACCAGGAACAAGTTTCAAGGAAAAAGTGATAGTATTTTGGACAATTTGGTTCACAACAATAGTGCAGTTACTTTGAGTGATAGTACCGTTAGTGAAATATCAGATATGCAAACTACCCTTGTTCCAGAATATGAAGTAAATTCTAAAAGTGACAATATAACAAATCTTCTGGATTTGATTACACAAAGATTCGACGAGTATATGTCTATATGTGCGATTAATCAAAGTGATTTGATTGAAGAAAAAATTACTGCTTGACGAAATTTTGTTCTTTTTTTACAAAATGTTGACCTTATTTTAAAATCTACATTAAATAGTTAATGTAACGTGATACATATTTCTGTATTTGTCATCTATTCTAACAAGACGCATTTCTAGTTTACATTATGTATAAACATTAGTGTCCCATATATTATATTTAGTTGCTGTTTGATCAATCGTTTCTTGTGCCTCAAACATTTATGACATTGCCTTGTAAAGTTGAACGACACATACAAATAAACACATCAGATATTTGTAAAAATAAATTTCCTTGTTTTTAATGCATGCAATAGATAAAGAGGAAAACGACTAGTCTTTTTATAACCCTGCAGAAAAACTGTCCACCCATCTAACCTCATGCCATTCACACTTGCAAAATTTATTATAAGAAATTGAAATAATCAGCACTATAGTGTGGGTTTGTACACCCATCTGAGGGTGTTTTATAACGTGTACCTCCAAAACACTCAAAGCAGTATATTTTTTTATCTGTCATTGGTGAGTAAACAAGGGAAGGTGTTCAACCAGATTTTTCTTTTAATTGTAAGATAAATATTTAAACGAGAATTTGTAATTGAACAAACGTTAGCGTATCTCGCATTTCCTTGTCAATGGTTTTTTTTAATAATATAGGACCTATTGTCCAAAATGACGGTATCTCGTATTGGAAATCTATAAAGCCAATGGCGTATCGAATGGCAAATCGTTACGATTCCAAAGTCGAATGTAAATGAGCCTTTAGAAGGAGAGACATGGTCCTGAAAGGAAGTGTATTTTAATGTACAAATGTTGGTACCGGGCTGCCTCGCCCACCTATTTTAAATGAATGTAGTACCTACTACTACGTCACGGACATTCCAGCAATATATAAATATTGTTTGTTATCAATTAAACCGCAACAAATCGTGACCTAATACGAATATAATTTAAGNTTCTGATAGAAAAATTCTCTGAAAAAAATTGTTCCTAAACTCAGCACATACAAAACATGATTGTTATTTCATTTTAAATCGTCGAATCTTCATCATTCAAGTCAAAATGAGTTCCTCTCTAGAAGATCCGAAAGACATCGAGGTTAATTATAAAGTGTTCCAAATTTATTGCAGAATAACCATATATCGTCCAGATTTAACGGAAGAAAATTGTTTAATTCGAGTTCAAAAGATCTTAAAAGACGCTGGAATTAATTTAACCATAGAGCAAATAACCAATATTGCTACACATTATAATCAGCCCATCATGACCAAACATCAGAACGGTCGAGCATTAATCAAAAGAAATGATATGGAAAGGCAATGGTCTCTCAAACCATTTATAAACCAAAGTAAAGATGAACGCAAACGTGAACGTAGTGAAATGAATGAACATTTCGAAAAAAATGAGCCCATGACTTGCAGCACTCCCACAAAAATTTTCGAACAGCCTAAAAAAGAACAACCTCCAAGCAGAATTCCAAAGGCGATTTTTCGAAAACATAACAAAGACGATACAAAATCGAGAAAAACATCAATTTTCGACAGATTGTACGAAAATCGGCCGAAACCTTGCGTTCACAAACTTGAATTGGTACATTATATCAGAGATGTATGGACAAATAAGAACATGACAAACAAAAGATTGCCTCAAACGCAACATTGTGCTTATCACGAGCCACCAAGTAAAAGAACACGTTACAGTAGGAATTGTTTGAATCATTGTTCGAGTTCCAATGTTTTTGATCGTTTGTACGCGGAAAGGAAACAAGTCAATATTAAGAAACCTACGGATATTAAAGAGAAAGAGACTATTCTACGGAAACAACGCCAAACCAGGAACAAGTTTCAAGGAAAAAGTGATAGTATTTTGGACAATTTGGTTCACAACAATAGTGCAGTTACTTTGAGTGATAGTACCGTTAGTGAAATATCAGATATGCAAACTACCCTTGTTCCAGAATATGAAGTAAATTCTAAAAGTGACAATATAACAAATCTTCTGGATTTGATTACACAAAGATTCGACGAGTATATGTCTATATGTGCGATTAATCAAAGTGATTTGATTGAAGAAAAAATTACTGCTTGACGAAATTTTGTTCTTTTTTTACAAAATGTTGACCTTATTTTAAAATCTACATTAAATAGTTAATGTAACGTGATACATATTTCTGTATTTGTCATCTATTCTAACAAGACGCATTTCTAGTTTACATTATGTATAAACATTAGTGTCCCATATATTATATTTAGTTGCTGTTTGATCAATCGTTTCTTGTGCCTCAAACATTTATGACATTGCCTTGTAAAGTTGAACGACACATACAAATAAACACATCAGATATTTGTAAAAATAAATTTCCTTTGTTTTTAATGCATGCAATAGATAAAGAGGAAAACGACTAGTCTTTTTATAACCCTGCAGAAAAACTGTCCACCCATCTAACCTCATGCCATTCACACTTGCAAAATTTATTATAAGAAATTGAAATAATCAGCACTATAGTGTGGGTTTGTACACCCATCTGAGGGTGTTTTATAACGTGTACCTCCAAAACACTCAAAGCAGTATATTTTTTTATCTGTCATTGGTGAGTAAACAAGGGAAGGTGTTCAACCAGATTTTTCTTTTAATTGTAAGATAAATATTTAAACGAGAATTTGTAATTGAACAAACGTTAGCGTATCTCGCATTTCCTTGTCAATGGTTTTTTTTTAATAATATAGGACCTATTGTCCAAAATGACGGTATCTCGTATTGGAAATCTATAAAGCCAATGGCGTATCGAATGGCAAATCGTTACGATTCCAAAGTCGAATGTAAATGAGCCTTTAGAAGGAGAGACATGGTCCTGAAAGGAAGTGTATTTTAATGTACAAATGTTGGTACCGGGCTGCCTCGCCCACCTATTTTAAATGAATGTAGTACCTACTACTACGTCACGGACATTCCAGCAATATATAAATATTGTTTGTTATCAATTAAACCGCAACAAATCGTGACCTAATACGAATATAATTTAAGAGATCGAAAAGAGACGATAAATAAATGGTATACGTATGGGGCGTTGCTCACAATTATTAGCAAAATTAGGATATTTACTATTGAATCTGAACAATAAATTTGCATTAATCCGAGCAACAATGTTGGTATTGGTAATTTCGAATGAAGATAAAATCGAAAACGTGAGAGAATAAGTTTCGATTATGCCAATACGAATTACAGTCACCGCTAAACAAAACATTTCAAAATATGTACTTTGATTTGACAGCGACCGTAACAAGAAAATAAACATTTATTGACTTTATCTAAAAACCACTATGCTAATTATTAAAAAGTAGGTGTAGTATACACTTTCTTTCACTTTATTTTAGAAAACTAAATATATCTTTTTATGTAACCAACGACTTCCCAAAACCGTAAATCAAGAAAGCTTGAATGTCTAAGCCAGTTCAAATGTTTTCAACTAGATACATTTTTATATCCAGAGTGCCATTCCATGGGTAAACTTTCCGAATGCAAGTCAGGATGGCCGAGCGGTCTAAGGCGCCAGACTCAAGGTATCCTTGCCTATATTGAAATAGGTTTGATGAGCGTTCTGGTCCTCTCTGAGGGCGTGGGTTCGAATCCCACTCCTGACAATAATCTTTTACTTGATTTTCAATTGAAAATTAATTTTTTAAGTAAAAATTAGTCAATGAATTACGTTTGCGACTCTTTTTCTATCAAACATCGATTAATTAATGAACAGAACAACAAAACATCTACAATTACAGATCATTATTTATAAACACCTGCTCTTACCATTAACATACAATTCACTAACATACGTATGTATGAACTTTGTAAAATTACAAATATTTCATCCGTAAACGATCTCGTAAATGTCACGGTCTGTTACGCCTCATTTGATATCGAATTAGACAAACGTTACCACGAAAATTTTAAACAATAAACATTAATGACGCGAATTTTTAAACGTCTTTCATTAAAGTTCAAATAAATTTAACAGTGTAAGTGATACTTCATACATATTTGATTTAATCTTTCCTTTCGCTTCAAAGGCGAAAAAGTCAACAAAAATTTAAATAAAGGCAGATCCAACAACACACACTAATAATATAGCATTTATCAATTGCGCTATCTCAAAGGAAACTAATACCACAAATTGCCCTGGGGCACCACCTTTCGGTTAGCCGACCAATATTTTGCTAAAAGCCAATGTATCGCCGTTTTGTAACTACATAAATATGCAATATTAGAAAATCATTTGCTTTACAAATTGAAAGTAACAACCTATTTTGCATTGTTATTATTCAAAATTGAGCAAAAGTAAATTGTTCTTTTTGAGATGGCCTCGTATGAAAATAATTAATCCAAACATAATATAAGTAATGCAAGCTTTCAGACATTCAGCGACATCTATGCGTTCCTTGTGGAACTTTACATTGATGTTAGGCAGGTATTACAGAAATTTACTTAAGAAATGTGTATGTCTAGACAACCAGGAATACACGTATTTTGTTAGTTGCATAGGTAATCAATACAATGAATTAGTATCATGCGATTACAGCAAAAACATTATCAACACACCTTGGAAACAAGATTAAACAGATACACATTTTATTTAAAAATAACAACTGATGCCACAGATTGCAAATTACAAAAACACTCACACGTAGCACTGATAGCAAATCTGACCCAGATAAAGAAAACTGAAAATATGTGGGTTAAAGACAACGGACCGTCGTCACAGTAAAAAAATTGATTGATTTTCCATGTCGGGACCGTAAACTAATAAGAAACGAAACTAAAGTCTATGGCTAATCCAATTATTAGTGGGGTCACGTACAAGAGAGTGGAACAGCTGATGCATTACCTTACGTAGTACAAAAGAAAAATAACTTAATCCACTACTGGTGTATGAACAGTAAACGCAAAATCAATAAAAACCAAAACGTTAAAAGAATGATAAAAACACAAGGCCGAATATGCATCAGAGCGGATTGCGTTGCATTAAAACGATTTTGCAACTTCCTCACATTATCATTTCCATCGTCAATTGAGGAAACAATGAAAGCTTTCTTCTCTAACAGGAAAAGTTCGTAATTGTTGTTGTTCTACTAGTGGGGATCAAGCGCAATTTGCATACGTAACAAAGACGCTCGTCCATCTAACTGATGAAAATTCACTGTATCAATGGTGGAATTTGAAACATTAGGGTCAAGAAAGTAAAGTGAAAGAGCCTGGTTATGGTCGATCAGCTGGTTTCAATCGTGGATGTTGGTGGTTTATTATTTATTTTTCGGTGAGATTTCGATAGAAAGTTTGATAGAAATTGTTTTGAGAGACAGTTTAACAAAAAATTCGTAAAATTCTGATTCAAGAAAACAATGGCCAGTCGCACAAAGCCAAGTCCGGATAATAACTTGAATGTTCTAACACTAGTAACCAAATTGATCTAGTATGTTGCCCTCTCATTTCAAGGAAAACCAATATATACTTCCAAACAAGAAGTATTTTTTAGGCTCCTATGTATTACATACTTACATACCTGTGTATGTATTTAGAAAACAAAACTGACGCCATGAGCAACAATGCGGTGACCGGTTTACTCGCACAATTCTTATAAATAATATGTTAATCCTCACGTTTTATATGCCATATATTATGTAAACATTGGCTGCAATTATGTATATCGTAGGTAGGATAAGGTATGTTTAATTGCTCTTCAATCTAATATGTGCTCCAAAAAAAAGAGGGTGTATTATTCAAAGAAAAAATGGACCTTGAATAAATAAATGCCGAAACATTTAAAGAACTCGCTCGGATAAATAAAAATACAAAACTGGGTTAGTTTACATGGCACTTGTATATAATTCCAGTGGGGTTAATTACTTTATAAAAGTTGATACGATTCTTGAGAATGACATTAAATGAAATGTAACCAGACGAACCGGAAGCTGTTGATATTTTAAAATAAAAATTAAATCGACATTTGGTGGTACTGATTAATACCCAGGTATGAGCGTTTCGGAACCACCTACAACTTTTTCTTATATGTCGAATAGTATTCTTACAGTTAAAGTTCGATTATCCAAATCGGCCGTGTCACGTTTTATCTTTTCAAACTGGTACGTTATTACTTCTTTCTAAACAACTCAATAAAAGTACATTTGAGAGGCTTCGCTAAAGTGCACATTACCCACTAACCTTTTACCTGAATCGTGCGAATTTAATCAGTGGCGTACCAAGTAAATGTCATATTCCAAAGGTTTAAAAAAAATCAATTTCGACTAGGTAGGTATTAAAACATTAACTTTTAATTAACATTTCGCTTTTGTTTCAAATTAATAGAAGTGGGAGTGATGATACGCCTATGGCGCCTCAATGCTCATGCCGAGTAAAGTTATTTAAACCGAAACCTGTTCTTTGGCACCGATTTTTACACCACCAACCAGACGACAACAACCATTATATCAATTATATCATTTCCCAGTAAGCGACGTTATTAATTCAATTAATTCAAATCGTTTGTGGAATTTGATCGGTTTCTTGCATTGAACACATAAATTTAACCTATTGCAGCCTGCGGATTCCTCGGTTGTATGGATAATTATACCGTTTATGGACAAATGCCTTTGTACGAGTTTTACTGGAATATTATTATGAATGGATAATACCGGGCCGTTTGATATGGGAAGATGGACAGTTGAAGAAATATTATTCCCAAGCTCTCTTACCGTTGTTGACTTGTTGAATCTTCTACTGCCTGACCGCTTCAGGGTGCCACCTCTAATGTTTGAATCATCCAAAACCACTTCGTGGCCGCCATCGTGGGCGGATCTTCGACTCAATTCGCTCAGCTCAGCCACAGGTTGAACCTTTATTTGGAGTTAAAAAAAATAAATATCATTTGTTATGTATAGCAAAGCGTTCTTGTCAATTACTCATTTAAACAATACCGCATAGTGAAATTTCAAGGGCAAAAGTGATCTTATCGAAAAGACTTTTTAATTTTACCAATGACATAATCAACCAAAGAAAAATTTAACAACGCTGAAATAATGTGGGCGTATATGTAGATATAACTGCTATATCCATTACATATATGTATATACAGTGTGACTCACTGAAAGGCGGAACAACCCTGTAATTTTTTTTTATAGTATACATAAAGATATTCCGAATTAAATGGATAATATATGTAAAAAGATAAGCGTTCAAACCATCATACTATTACACTCTTTCTGTATTAAAAATAGCAAAAAAAAGTTAAAAGCTTTTTTTTTTTAAATATAGTACACCACTGATTCTGCGTTCTTCAAGACGGATATATACCAAATCAAATCAAATTTAGTCAACCCGAATTCAGGGCTATAGTAGAATTTGTTTTGATCATTTTGGACGCCACTTTTTCAGTATAAATACTTTTTTATCCTATATCTATTCAAAAATTTCTCATTAAATTCAAAATATAAAAGTTACCTGGGTTTTCAGCTTTTAAGTTGGTTGCACAGTACAAATTATGTCACTTTTTTTTTGCCGTCGCTGCACTATGTTTGTACCCTTACTCGTTCTTTATATTTATCTTTTAATTAATCTAATGACATTTTAAGTCCCTATTACAGTCTCGATTTATGTTCGAGCGATTAATTTTCCGAGCAAAGAAAATATCAGGCCCATTAGCTCAGTTGGTTAGAGCGTCGTGCTAATAACGCGAAGGTCGCGGGTTCGATCCCCTCATGGGCCAAAAGTTTTTCTTGCCAATTTTCCTATATTTGGCAACGTCGACTAGGAGGTCTAGACTTTATTGAATTTCCTTCTTCGTCTTGACCCTACCGAAAGCGGCACGCCCTAAATGTTGTAAGCCCCCTACCTGTGAACGACTTCGAAATTCGCTTGTTTAGGTTTAAATACAGGTTGTTTGAATGCAATTTGCTAACAATGTAGTCATTTACTGTTAATTCCATACGTGAAATTTTATTCTTTTAAAGTTTTCGGAGGATTTATTATAGTGTTCTGTCCACAATCAGAGCGATACGTTCGTTATTAAGCGTAAAATATTTGTGCTTCTAGACCATGACACAGATCAAATCTTTTTTTTTTGTTTTGCTGTTACTGTGGCATCTGTTTTGCAAATTAATTCGTAAAGTTGGTTCACTCAATTGTGTCATTTTACAACCGGTACATCTCATAATTTTAAGCCTTTTTGAAGAAACGAAACCCCACACAATTCTTACTCAAATCTTGACATTTATTTTGGACACCCCTCCTGTCTCAGATTATACTTACGGTCCATACAAAATAGAATCTTTTTACGAAATAATTTATGCTCATCCATAAAAGCTGACTGTAAAAAGGTAGACAGTCATGTTTGGCAAAATAAAAATAAAAAATGGCACTCATAAACTCTTGTTGTACTTGTTGGTCGTCCTCTCACCAACGAATATCGTGTCAGATGTCACGAAAACTCTAATTAGGTAATTAAGCTTGTGACGAAAGGTGTTTAGTATGAGAAGATGACTTAATTTTCATTTGAAATACATATATAGAACCAAAAGAACGAATGTTGAGAAATACTTGTTGAAAATAATGCATGACAATACAAGGGACACCCTTGTTAACAAACACTAATCACTGTTAAATGAGGCATTGTTTGGTAATGGGTTCAATATGGGCGTACTATAGCGACGAGAAAATATACTATTTAAAACGTCATTGCAAAGAAAGTGACCCGACCATACTAAGTTGAATGCCTATTTTGCAAATTGTGCAAAACATCAAACGGGATACCGCTCAATGTCGTTTACTCATGTTGCGTACAAACTGTTCGTATATTCTGAAGACATTTTATATGGCGCATTCAAAGACTAGGATCAATAAATAGTAGTAAGCCCGGTAACAAGGTTAAAACGAAGCAATCTTTCACAGATAGCAGAAAATCACTTCAAAGGCGTTCCAATTACGACTTAATTCGCACAATGAGCTACGGTTATCCTGCTTCGCATTCAGTTCATTAAAGCACTCTTTCCGTTTAATAATAGATTGGGTAAAATCGAGAATTTTTACGTTTCCGGTTGGTGTGTTTCATATTTTTTTGTGAAACAAAATAAATACTATTTGCAAAAATTCATCTAGGAAAAAACGACTGAACCTTCTTGATCATAACACTCATTTTTTCACTTTCTCCCTTGATTTATCACTTTTATAAAATGTATTATAAAATTCTCTTCACGGTCATTGTTTCAATTAACCGAGTGAAAACACGCCATATATCAAAGAAAGTGTTTCCTTCTGTTGGCTTACCTTCAAAGTCACACTGTCTCCTGACGCTTTGATCATGTCAATGATCTCTTCACGAGTTCGGTCTTCCACAGGCACTCCATTTACCTCTAAAAGTTTGTCACCAGGAAGCAAGCCGGTTTCATTGAAGTGTTGTACCATTGCTCCAGGCTCGGCGAATATCACAGCTCGCATGCTCACTCCACCTAACGAAAAACAAGAATTAATTCCACTCTAAACTAAAACAATGCACCACCTTCCAAAGAATGATTTTTACTTCTTTCTAGCACCATGGCTCTTCGCAACGAGAATCCAAAATCGCTCCTTGGAGGTTTCTGTCGTTGCACCACCAACGTTCTGGGTTTTGGTAAAGCTATTGGAACAATTTCTGGTAAAGGTAAGTCAATGTCATCGAAATTTGATGTCCTCGACCACCTGAAGTTGTTAAGAGGTCAAGAATAGGTGCGGTTTATTTTTTACAATAACCAACCTGTGAAACCCTTGAGATTCTCCTACGGGACTCAGGGAAAATGGTGGTGTGGCAAAAGAGCTATTAGTGGTATCAGTTAAACTGTCGGCACTAGGTGAGGTGGAAGTTATCACCAACAGCTGATTGCTCATACTTTTAATGGAAAATCCATTTTCAGGTCCAGGTACATTTTGATATGTAATCAATTCGTTTTGCAAAGTATTTCTCACTAGATCAACGTGATCGACTGTTAGGTCGTGTCCATTATGACCGTTGACTGTATTGTCTTGAGTTAAGGTAACTTTGGGAGTCTTCAAAATACCTCGTTTAGGAGGCTTTGGAGGTAACGGTGGCAAGTTTTTTTGGTTTAAAGAATTTAGGCTCGTTTCCGAGCTGTCCGATTGAACATAACCTAAATCAAAGTTGTTGGATTGATTCGATGAACCTAATGAATCTGTACGTTCTAAACTGGCTAGAAAATCGGCTGTGTAATCGGCCGTTATTCCCGAAGGAAGTTTCTCCTTGTCTTTGCGACGTCCGCGTAGCTTTAGGGAACGTCGAACCTAAAAATTATTGTAAACGTTTCTGAAAATTCCGCACTTTTAAGACACTACTAAATTACAATGTTTATAAATACGGCAAACCCACATAATAAGCAAATACCTGAGCAAGTGCACTTTCCACTACGATTATTAGCAATTCAATCAACGTAATACGTATTTTACCGTTAATGGAAAAAATACCTTACGTAATTCAAAAATTAATTTGCAAATTAACGATTGTTAAAGCGATGTTTTGATCGGAACTGTTCAACTACTAGACGTTAACTTTAAAATAGTAATTGGGTGTTACACAACTAAGTATTACGAATGAATTTTTAATTTGTATTCTCACTTCTAATCTTAAAAGTTCTTCCGCCGACAACGAGGCACGGTCCACTTTTTGTTTATCCTTCCGGTCTTTCTTATCCCGTTTCCTTTTATCTTTGTCATCTCGGTCCGATGTCACTCCTTTAATGAAGCTTTTAAACATCGTGTGAATTTAACTGAAAAACAAAATCACTGTCTAAATGAAACGTTTCCTGATACATTATATGTAGTGTGCCACAATGTTTCATTTTTTAGCCATAATATGTCAATGTTTTTTTGAAAATTATCGAATATTGACTCACGTCAGGGAAACGTTTAGATGTTCTTTGAAACGAAATGACATTTGTTTACTAAGATAGCTACTCTTTTCAAATTATGATTTGCAACTGGATTCTCTTGTTTAGGGTATTTTTTCAAGACCATGAACACTTTAGACGACCAAATGACGTGACAACATTGGAAATAGTGATCAAATTTGAACTTGTGATTACGAAAAATGGTCGACTAAAACTTACAGAATATAAAACTGTTCCGCGAATTTAAAGAACTCCCCTCGAACTTTAATTTCTATTCAAATACAGGATGGCAAAGTTCTATCGGAAATCTATGTGGTATTCCTTTTTCCAGATATTTTTGAGAGACACCGTAATTTGGCAGGCTGTCCAAAATCCGCAAAAATAAATCGAAATGACCTACAAATTCTCAAGTTATTATGTAAAAAGAGTAGTTTAATTCCAACATTTTCCCACATAAATTAAATTGAAATAGTGTTAATTTGTAATGTAGGTATGTATATAAAAAAACACTTTTCATAAGCAACTTGACATGTGTATTTGAAAAGCATTTAAAACGTAATATGAAGAATTGCATAGTTGAATAAAAGAGGGAAGCAAGACTGGAAACCCGTTGGTGCACTTACGCATACAACAAAAAGTCAATATCTTTTGCCCCAATTGCAGCTTGCAATGATTGAGATAATAGCTTGAGGGAAGGTTGATTAAGAAGCCCCCCATGGGAGTTCTAAAGTAAATGAAAAATATGTCACATACAATTTCTAGACTATAAAAAAACATGTTGCCGATGAGGTACTGGGTTTATTCACAAAACATAATGGAATGTTATAAGGAATCAATAAATAATAACTTTGCAGGAACGATTCTTCTAAACCCCAATATCCAATATCAAGTCGTAAATCCCCAATTCTCATATCCAAAATCCAATGTTATTGTTTGCCACTATAAATACCAAATAGAAAAATACAATACACACCTTTTAATAGATAAATTTTGACTAAAACCTAGACGATAGTCTAAAAATGTTTCACAAACACCACCCCAAGTAACGGAAAATCATATTTTTTAATCACTAAACACTGTGAAAATTGAGGAAAATTAAAGAAAAATCGGTTTTTCGGCTTATTTTGACAGTTCGATAACCACATACGCGCACCCACTAAAACATTGGTCGTTCAACTGTTTCATTTTCTTTGGTTGCCTTTCAGAAATACTTCCCCTAGTTTCCTATCTCTGTCTTTCTCGTGATGTCAATGGGTACAATGAAAGTGAAGACAGAGATGGATAGATGTGGCACTTACCGTTAAAACTATTATTTCTATCAAGTATAGATGGCACCACAAGTTAACAAGAAAAAATGCTACATAAGTGAATTTTGAATAGGCAACCAGCAATATGCAAAAAACAAAATAAGATTGTAAAATTAGGAAAATTCTATTTGTAAATAAGAAAAAATACATTTCTCTATAAAGGAATTTATAAAATTCATGATAATAACTGATAATAACAATAGAAAATATTTTTATTGACGTTTCATTGTTTGACATTTGACGTCATTTTACAATGGCGATTTGTTGAATTAGTAGACGTGACGTTTAGTTTTATTTTCGTTTATTTTATAGAGTTTTTCTTTGATTTTGCACTTTATTCACACTCAAATCTTCATTAAGACAAGTAAGTGTCTTTAGGAAATGTTAGTTAATAAAAGTCGCTTATAATAGTCCAAGAAGTACATATGTTTATCTATTGGATTAAATTCATGTATTATTTGTTTTGTAGCTCTCACAATGGATAATCCATCTGGATCAAGACCTCCCTCGAAACTGGAACAGACCCAGCAACAAGTTAACGAGGTTGTGGGAATTATGCGAGTGAATGTTGAAAAAGTACTAGAACGTGATCAAAAACTATCTGAACTGGACTCTAGGGCTGATGCTCTTCAAGAAGGTGGCAAAAGGTTTGAGCAACAAGCACAAAAATTGAAAAGGAAATATTGGTGGAAGAATCTTAAGATGATGATCATTATTGGAGTGATTGGAGTTATTTTATTAATCATTATTATTGGTAAGGATGTTGCTTTGCTATCTTATCTAGATTAGCTTGTTCAGTCAGTATTTCAAGCAATAAACAAAGTAATGAGCCGGGTTTATATTAATTTAAATATTTTTTATCATTTTAGTGTCTATAACCGGTACTGGAGGCAAGGATAAAGTCGAGGCCCCCGCCACAACAGAAAATAATTCGCATTAAATTAAATTCAAGAAGTCTGTGGCAAATAAATGACACGACTTTAAACAATATTTATTTATTGGTTATAAAAATTACCTTATTACGTTAGATATTGGTTGTCCAGTCTTAGTACTTTTTGTTAAACACAAATAAGCCAATCCAGTTTAACCAAATATCACATTCAGGTGCCTTAATATTGTGTCAATATTTTTAGATTGCTATATTCGACAAAAAAAACAGATACTATTTTCTTATTAATATTTTTAGGGTTAGTATTTTCTATATTATTTTATAAGAATTATCTATTCTGTTAAAGGTCTGTTTGCAGAAAATTTATATAAATATTATTAGTTTATCCATTGTATTATAACAGAAAAGGTGAAATAACGGTACGATTTTAACTGTCCATGATTCATTTTTAAGAAATGTAAATGTTTACAAGAAACAAGTAAGTAATTGACTTAAACGCTATTAAATGTCTGTTTTAAACAGGGTCTAAAACCTATTTGAAATAATGAGGTTTTTATTTTAAAAGCTAATCACCTTGGAAACATGGGAGGTTAAATTTGTTAATAAAATTACCGATTTGTTAAATTACAAGTTATCAATGTTTATTTCTTAATACAATTTTCAATGTATCTTTCTTAATAATAAACAAATGTTCTGGTATAATAACCATTATTTAGACTATGACTTGGTTTCCACAAACAATTATTCATCTTGTAGATATTTAAGCGTCTATTGTGTTTTCAGGTGACCGACTGACTATGCATTTCTCTTTCTTTGCTCAAATTATTGCATTAGTCGCTGGCGGTGTTACGGCACGATCTTGGTTGCTTTCCAATTGTTGATTCCACATGCCTGCGTATATGCCATCTTTCAATAGTAAATCCTGATGTCTAAAAGTACGACAAATAAATAAACGTAGTTATATAACATTAAATGTAAATACTAACCGTCCTTGTTCAACAATTTCTCCATCTTTTAGCACTAGAATCTCGTCAGCATTAATTATAGTTGATAATCTATGGGCCACTACAATTGTAGTTCTATTGACACACATATGATTTAAAGAGTCTTGGATATTTCTTTCAGTATGGGTGTCTAAAGCGCTGGTCGCTTCGTCTAAAAGAATAATAGTGGGTGCTTTTAAGAGCGTTCTTGCAATTGCAACTCTTTGTTTTTCGCCTCCACTCAATCGCAAACCTCTTTCCCCTACCTAAAAAAATATATCTTTGGTTGTTTTCCTAAAGTTAAAGTAATATCGTTTACGTTACCAGTGTATCATATTGTTGAGAAAAGGACATTATGCGATCGTGAATATCCGCCCCTCTGGCTGCCTCGATTATTTCACTGTCATTAGCGGTAATTCGACCATATTGAATATTATATTTAATAGTTTGATTAAATAACACGGTATCTTGTGGTACTACCCCAATAATCTCTCTAAGCGACCTTTGAGTAACGTCCTTTTTAATGTCATACCCGTCAATACTAATAAAACCAGATTCAATGTCATAGAACCTAAACAGTAGTTTAATAATGGTACTTTTGCCACTGCCTGAAGGTCCCACGAGGGCAACTGTTTTTCCGGGTGGTACAGTAAAACTGACATTATTAAGTATCGTCTTTTCAGGATTATACTTGAATGTGACATTTTTAAATTCAATACCCCCACCCTTTGGCACCAATTCCTGAGCATCAGTTGCATCTACAACTTCTTGTTCTTGACGTAAAAGATCAAACATATTTTCCATATCCACAAATTTGGTTTGTATCATCCTAAAGATATTTCTATTAGATTAATTGGGACTAAGAGGTTGTATTCTTACCTATATTGATGTCCAAAAACGTTTAATGGAGCGTACAACTGAACTATGTAAGATGCGAATAGCACATAGTCTCCAACATTGAATTCATCTGTATTAACAACATAATAGGCACAAAGCAAACTTCCTACCAGTAAACCTACACTGGCGATCAGGTTTTGACCCGCATGCAAAAAATTCAATGTTATATTCGCTTTATATTCTTCCACCTAAAATTCATTACTTTTACTACTACGAAATACTTCCTATGATGGCTTTAAACCAATAATTACCTGATATTTCCCTATGGCCTCATGAAAGGTTTGCACTTCATAATTCTCAGCTCCATAGTATTTAACGGTTTCGAAATTCAATAAAGAATCGACACTTTTCGCGCGACACTCGTTGTCAGCCAAATTCATGCGTCTTCTGAATTTCGATCTCCATTCAATAGTTCCAATTGTATATACTGAAAACGAATTGGTTTCAGCATGGATTTACAGTATTAATAAAAATCTTTAACTCACACAAATAAAGAAGCATTGTAATACTGACTGTAAGTCCAAATTTGTAATTGAACGCTATGAAAAAGTATATTATAGCTATTAGCAAATCAATTATGTTGGGTCCCAGTTGGAAAAGTATCATCTCAAGGAGAGTGTTTATGCTTTCAGTTCCCCTATCCATTACCCTTAAGACTTCTCCCGTTTTCCGATTCAAGTGCCACCTCAGCGACAAATTGTGTAAATGTCTAAACAATTCAACCTAAAAATTGATTTTTTCTTAATACAAATACAGAGTTCAAAGGAATTGATGCACTACCTGAATTTCCTTGGTGGTATACTGTTGAACTCTAATCCATAGTAAAGATCTTAAGTTATTTAAAAATCCTATACCCCCAATTCCTCCACCTCCTTGAAGGAATTTGAAAGTTACATAAATAGCTATCCAGTCCCATCGGAATTGTAGATCAACACCGGGTGTTGAACTTAATGAATCCACTGCAATGAAGAAAATACATTAGAATTTAATTAGAAGAAAAATCGATTAGTTGTTTATACCAATTTTCTTGTTGTAAATTGGGACGTAAACATTTATAACACGACCAACTGCTAAAAGAAAAAAGCAGCAAATGACTCGGACTTGAAGTATTGGAAACTTTCGTGGCCATAAAAAGGGTGATAAAGTTTTCACTTTCAGCCAAAATCCCTTCCAAGTAGATTTATTGTCAGATTTATCCTAAAAAAAAACAGAGATCTGGATAAAAACTAATATGGACAAGGATAAACAAATATTTACCTTAAATTTCAATTTTACATTTATGTTGTCAAATTGCACATTGCTTTTTTTGGATGCATTTGGATCAGTTGCTTTGCCCTGTTCTCCATTGCTATAAAATTACGTCAAAAATATCATTATGAGGCCTGCATTCTGTATTATATTTCACTAAAAATGATAACAGTTTTTANAGTTTTTGCAGAAAAAAATATTTAATTTTGTAATTCTTGACTTTTTGAGGCTCTTTTTCTCAAAAACTAATCGATAAATTTAAAATCTAATTACATCCCTAAATGCAGTTTTGAAATACCTTTAAAATGAGGTGTCATTCGACCCCCCATTCCATTTAAGATTTTAGGGGCAAGTCACTCCCTGCTCAAGGGGTTGAAGATAGAGAATTGGAAATAAGCTCAAAAAGTTTCCCCCTCGACATCTCAATTGACGTGTTTTTGGAAATTTTCAAATAATACATACTTCAAAAAGTTATTTAGGGTGGTTCGTTTTTAAATGAAAGCACTGTATGTATGAAATTAATAAGGAAATAATGTGTAATTATTAGAAGCATGTTTTTAAGCAAAAATACTGGTTTTGACAGGTATGACTTTCCACCAACGGTGTATTTGGGATATTGAGCCATAGCTGTGTTAATTTTCGATGAATTGGTCCGTACTTAGGATGTACTGGGGAGTTTAATCTAATTTTTGTGATATTTTTTGTTAAGCTTGAGTTTTTTATGTCGATAGTGAAAAATTTATTAGCAAACTTGAAGACATAAACTTTTATTGGTTCCAGATAGGTTTGGGCGTGCAAGTGATTTATACTTGTTTCAATTCTAGAGTTTGTGGTATCGCGCAAGGCACGATTTGAACTTCTTGAAGACGATTAAACTGTCAGTCGGCCATATAAAACCATATGGGGCACCGTAAATATGAACCGGCCTAATAAAGGATTTCTAAATGATCAATTTATTGTTTAAGTTAAGGTTTGAAGATCTGGTCATTAGGGATTGAAGGCTATTAGTTATAAGCATGGATTTTTCAATTAGATATGATGTATTTAACTGAAAGGTAAGCTTTTTGTGCAGCTTAACGCACAAGTATTTGACATCTGATTTTAAGGGTTACATTATTAATAGGCGATTTTTCACGAGTGACTGATTCAGACCAATTCACAGTGCTCAGGTGACCGATTATTATAGGTCTGTTCCAAGTCGCATCAGAAACCGTCCGCTGACGGTCAAAAATGATCGACCAATTTAACATCGACTGACATTTACAAGTAAGTAATTCAATATTGAATTGGTCAATCATTTTTGATGCGACTTGAAACAGACCTTATTTATCACTCCGGTCACGTGTTCACTGCGAAAAATTACGACCTAATGGTAATTGAGTTACTATACTTACACGGGTCATTTCTGAGAAAGCAACAAGTTTAGATTTTGTTAGATTTAGCTTAAGTCTCCATTCCTTTAGATAGTTGCGTATTTTAAACAAATAATTTTTAATTTTTGTGGTAGCAGTATGGGCCTGCATTGATTCAGCGTAAATTGCAAAGTCATCCGCATATAAAGTCGTTTTGATGTTTGAGTCTTAGGCAAATCGATGAGATAGAGTGTAAATAGCTTTGGAGAAAGGATTGAACCCTGTGGCACCCCTTTGATAAGTTTGTGTACGTCGGGTAACGAATTTTCAATTTTAATTTTACATATATGTGCGATTTGCAAGAAACGAGGGAGTTAAGAAGAGTTTAGAAAAGTACGTTGGTATTTTATAAATATGGTGCAATTTGTAGATGAGACTGTCGTGCCATATGGAGTCAAAAGTTCTCTGCATATCAAGGAGTACCATTGAGGTACTGAGTTTTTGTTAAAACTTTCCTGAATATCCGAAATTAGTTTCACTGCTAACATATTAGTGCTATGCCTCTTTTTAAAGCCAAACTGTTTCGGTTGAATCAATTCATGCTCATTAATTACTTTTATTTCATTCAGGCGCCCAAAATGCTTAATTCTCAATCGAAAATTATAGAGAAAAACCTGCATTTTCAGTACAAATAAAAAAAAGCGAAAAGAAAGTAATACAGACTACTACTTGACTAGAAAAATTTTCCAAACCTAGGCTTGAAAAGTAGCGACATGCGTTGATTTTTATTTTGTAGTAGGAGAAATGTGTTGGGTTTGATGGGGATTATTTCCTTCGTTTCCTGGTACTGCAGTCTTTGTTTGCAGTAGTTTGTTTACTTGTAGTTTTTGTTTGTTAGTTACGATTTTATAATGGATGCTATTAAAGAAAAAGCAAGAGAAGTATGTTCTGATCTACTATCAACTAAATCCAAACACATATACGATGAAACTACAAGAAATTTTTACATTGAAGAGATCAACAAAATATAAATGAAATAAACGAAAATGTCCTGTTTGTGTACTTTGAAGGATGATCACAAATGAAAAAACCGAGTACATTGTAGTTAATCTACTCAATGTTGAAACAAAGTGTTATTGTCAATAAAAATACAAATAGAGTAGAGTCTGGTTATAGCAAACTCTCGGCAATAACGAACGAAAAATTTGAAGCAAAACGAAAATTTTGCCATAAATCCAATGTAAGTCTTCACCGGTTATAATGAACCTATTTTATTGCATTTTTTGGGTTCATTATAACCGGACTCTACTATATTTTTAAATTAAGTCCACTAACATCATTCTTAAAATTCAAAAGTGCCGAATATCAATGTACAAAATCTGAAATTTTTGAAGAAGCCCAGTTAATACAGTTTCTTTTGGAAGCAAACGATGTTGACTATTTAACGTTAAAAGGTATTACAGTTTTGGGGTTAAGTGGCGCGACTAAATGTGCAAAACTTTATAACATAAAAATAGCCAATTATACAGATAAAAGTGATTTGTATATCAGACGTCTAACGGATACAAAAACGAAAGAAGATAGAAAATTTATTGTTATTGGATCGATTTATATTATAATGAAAAAATACATTGATTTGCATCCAAAAAATATAAACACTATTAGACTATTGACTATTTGTTGATTAAATACGTTAAAAGAAAATGTTACAACCAAGTGATAGGTATTAACAAAATAGAGAGTGTACCGAAAAAAATTGCCATGTTTCTAAAGTGGAAAAATCCGGAATTGTACACAGGTCATACATTTCCGAGAACGTCGGCCACCGTGCTGGTGAATTCCGGCGCTAATCATACAGAACTCAAACGCCACGGATCGTGAAAATCGGATTCAATTGCTGAGCAATATATTGCAGAAAATATTAACAAAAAAAGAATAAACGAGAAAATGGAAAAATGAAGTCATGCATTCGAGTCTACAGCAAAAAAAAATTAAAACTTTGGAATATACAGTCACCAAAAATACTGATTCTCCTTTTCAACTGTCAAATTGTCGTTTCATAAAATGCAGTGTAACAATAAATTTAAAAGATAAAAATGATCAAAATTAAAAAATGTGTTTGTATTGGAAATGGAAATAAAAATATTAGTTTTTTTGTATTACCCTTATGTCACACACCTCTTATTTGAAACGTATGTTACACACAAGGTCAATTTGACCCATGCCACTTTGGCACGCTGCCACAACGTCAATAATGAATTAATTGATTTGAAAACAATTAGGTACATTATTTGAACTCTTTTAAATATGGAAGTGTGATTTAATTCGTGAAAACATTAAATATAGTAAGAAAAAAAAATTATTGACAAAAGTGCTGAAAAATACACTTTTAGTTCAAAAGTAAGTCAGTTTCGTAATTTTCAATATTTTTGGTAAAAATTTAACTACATCCTGCTTACACATATTCTAAGGAAAAAATAAGTTCTTACATGTGACATTGAAAAATATATTTATTTGAAGAAACAAAATCAGCGCTACCTTTTTGAAATGGTCACACCGGTTTTATTATGATCTCAGTACCCGCTTTCGGGAGGTGGAAGTGAAGATGAATATTATAGGTAGATGGCACATAAAATTCCAAATTTTAGTATTTAAAATTTTTATACTTCGAGCTATTTTTTTTATTATACTTTATTAAAATTTTATTATTTTTTTTAACGTGGGTTATCTAGACCCAGTCTGTGACACTAGTGTTAAAAACAAGAATAAAAATAATCTGTTTAATTGTGTTACTGTTTTCGATTGCGAATTACGCTTCTTTGGGTGCCTTCATGAAATAAAATATCGTGTATATTTTGGAGCCGTCGCTAGCTTTCGCAGACTCGTGTGAAGAGGGGAAATCGTTCCACCACTTCTCTTCTGGCGAGTCTGAAAAAGTCAGCTTTGGCTCCTTAATAAACAATATACTATTTTGTTATTATTGTTATATGTTTTTTTAAATTTATTTTCCATTTATGAATTGGAATTTAATGAAAAAGGAAACATATTTGGAATTTTACATAGAATTCAAAAATGAAATAAAAAAATACATGTTTCTATTTGAAAAAATGAAGTTGATGGCCAGTACCTGTTTTTGGGCCACTCTGTAAAAATGTATTTACTATCAGAAAAACCGCATTTAAAAATAAAGATCGACGTGTCAGAGCGTTTTTCCAAAAAAACAAATCGCTGAATTTTAAATGAATTTATGCGGGACTTTTGCCCTTCACTGTAGAAGATCATGGAGGCATTCAAAGATATCTAAATGAGAGTGATTTTAATACGAATAATGTTTGTGCTGCAGAGTCTGTAGCACAGACGTTGAACCTTTAAGTTTCCAATATAAGAAAAAAGTCGTAGTATATTGGAGATCTGGGAAAAGTGGAAATTTACAAATACCTGCAGTATAAAGAAGATTTAGAAAAGTATAAAACGCAAAACAGTTGAGATGCTGGGCCGATGCAATAAATCAAAGAGGAATGTATAAAGAAAAAGTTGCACAAATATCACAATCTATTTTATTTGAGGAACCCAAAAGTAATGTCGTTTTTTAAATGAAATTCAAACAAATAAATTTTAAAGACATTTTTATTTTTAGTCAATTATATAATCACCGTCGTTTTCTACAACCTTTTGCCACCTTGTGTACAAATTTTCAATCCTGGATCGATGAAAATCAACTGATTTTTGAACAAATTATTCGGAGAGGGCATTTTGAACATCATTCAAATTTTCAAATTTTTTGCCACATAGAAAGTGTTGCAGCGATCGGAATAAACGGTAATCCGATGGGGCAAGATCGGGCAAGTATGGTAGGTGAGGCAGTAATTCCCACCCCAACACATTAATTTTTCTCACGGTTAGTCTTGCGCAGTGCGGTTTTGCATTATCATGTTAAAGAACAGCGCGTTTGATGTTGACAATTGCAGGACACTTTTCAATTAAAGAACGATTTACTCGATTTAATTATTCATAATAAAGATCTGCATTTACAGTTTAATCATGTTCTAGCACTTCAAAATGAATAATTCCGCGAATATTCCATTAAACACGTAAAAGTGCTTTTTTGGGATGTAAACCTGGTTTAGCAATAATTTGTAGCGTTTCATTCGGAGAGTCTCACTGTCTTTTGCGCTGTGGATTATCATATAAGACCCATTTTTCGTCCCCAGTGGTCAGACGATCAAAAAACGGTTCTGTAAGGTGCCGCTGAAGCAATAAATTGTAAATGATGGATCGGTTCGCTTTGTTTTGTTCGGTCAAATCATACGGGACCCAAACACTGGCTCTGCTTACTTCACCAATCTGCTCCAAATGTCTTTGCATGGTCGACCAGGGTTGATTAAGTGTGTTTAATAGTTGATCGTTTGATATGGATTTGCCTCAACTTCCGCTCTTAACACGTCATTGTCCAAAGTGACTGATCTTCCTGATCGACATGCGTCAGAGAGGCCAAAATTACCGGATCAGAACTTACTAAACCATCTTTGGCATTTACGAACATTTAATGCATGTGGATAAACATCGCAAATATTTTTGGTTGCAACTACTCGTTGCGTTACTACTCTTCCGAAATTCAAAAAGCATGCAATGCCGGATATGCATCTTTTGTGGTATTACGTTGTCCATTTCGCCCAAAACGGCAATACAACAAAAATCTGGATTTAATTATTTATAAATAAACAAATCACTTTAATCTCAATATATGTTTTGTGTGATTTTGAGATGCGCAGTGACCTCTTGAAATTTATTGTTTGAATTTCATGTGAAAAAACGACATTACTTTTGGGTCCCCCTAATAGTTCGTTTCATGGAAGCTTTAGAGAAACATTTACCCGTTCATCATGTAGATATCAGTCCATTGGCTCTACAAGCAAGTCGAGATGTTGGATTGGATTTTTTTAAAGATTCTGACACTTGAATCAGAAATTTCTAACTCCATCACATCTTATTGTTTCGAGAAAAATAACAAAATTAAAGTTTAATTTGGTTATTAATATTTATCTTTCCTTGAATAATAGGATATATATACATAGATGTTCAATAGGGGAAGGTTTGTCAGGCAAACGTTTTTACCCAATATTCCTTTGGATGAGTATTGGAATTCCCTTACCCCTACCATTTTGGTGTTATCTATCTTGTCTTTCGATATTAGATCCTGACACTTGTAGGTTATCGCTATTTCTTAATTTGGTTTCAATTAAAATGACAATGTCGAAATTTCCCCTATTAATATAGTCTAAGAACTCGCCGAGTTTATTAGAGATCCCGTTGCAATTTCAGGATATCACCCTGAATTTAAAATTTAAATTCAAAAACATTTAATGTTATATTGATAAAGGATTTCAGTAAAAATTTGTTTGCAATTGAAAACACACTGATATTTGAGGTTCCATCCCTCTCACTCTAGTATGATTATAAAATGTTCGATTGCTTTGACTGTTTCGTTTATATTAATTAATGAACTCAATTCTTGAAATTTATTATCCACATCCGTTCATCCTTGGAAGCTTGAATGTGTTTCATTTCGGGCGGGGGAGTAGAAGTTTACGCTGGTTCTATCCCTATGTGTTTTCTGTGAGTTTTGTCCCGTTTGTTTCTGTGAAAAAATATCCGGGAAGTTATTGTCAGATGTTCTGGAATCTGTGTCGTAACCGTCGCTGGTCGTGTATGTATTATTTGATTGTTGTCTTCTTAATTTATTGTTGTTATTTTTTCATGCAGTTGTACGGGAAATGGGGGCCGGCGCGGTTGCTTCAGCCGTTTGTTGTCTTTGTTTTATTTTATCAAGCTCGAATTTATAAACTGGACATATTATATCGAAGACAAGATGTGAACCCTCACAGTTAGTTACAATGGAATAAGATCTATGTTGGGATAATCCTTGATATTATGCTCCTCGAAACATCGACTGCATTTAGTTTTCCTCCTACGTTCCCATCATACTCTCGTGTGTAAATCGTATTTTATGTTTATATATAGTTTTTTTTCGTTTCAGGTTGTGTCGGTTATGAATAAATATATGGGATTAGAGGAATTTTTCAATTTAAATATTTCCATAATTTTTATATCATTGTTCTTAGTGACATAGTTCTTTATTTCACTCATCGTCAGTTCCACTTTTCCTTCAAGTCCCTTCAGTACAAATGCATGTTTTTTTTGCGAGCTCAACGCGTACGTGTGATATTCAGTTTCGTTTTCATCGAATTGATCTTTTAATTTATTCAAATCATCCACAGAAGTGTAATTAATATTGAATTTTTTGCGTACTTTATGGTGGATGCGCCATTTATTATATTCTTTAATTCTTCAATAAATTATGAGTGTGAGGTCGTTTTGGCTTTAATTATTATAGGAGAAAGAGATTTATTGTTTTTATTTACCGGTTTTGTCGTGTTCGTGTCAGCGACGCTGGGTTTAGAAATCTGTGTTTTGTTTTTCTGTGCAGTTTTAAGATTTTGTTTTTGCTCCGTGACAGTTTTTTTGGAGGGACGTGTTGAGGCCGATCCTGTTTCGTCCTGTGGACTAATAGGATCGAATTTTTTGTTTCAATGGTTTGAGATTGAGCAAACAGCCCTTTGAGTTTGCCAGTTTTCTTAGGAGAAATAAAATCTTCCGACATAACCTCCTTGATTTTTTTATGTGCATGACTAACCTGTATCATCAGTGAAAAGTCATCAAGATAATCAGACGTATCCATGGAGTGCTGGGAGGCCAGATTACAAGACAATGAATCAGAATTTAATGTTGTTTTGATTGCTCCTGTCGTGGACTTAATCTTTTTTTTATTACGTTTTCATGGGTTCTATCGGTATTGTCCATTGTCTGCTCAATAAGGGCACTATTCTGTTTAATATTATCAGGATTGTTTGCAATTTGTCTATGGAACTTACTGCAGTCAATGCATTTAGTTCTGGTAATATTTTTCTTAAGTTTGGTTAAAGTATCCGCCATCTCACGTTGTTTGTGACATAGTTTTAGCACAGTCTCTTGACCAACTCCCAGATGCTGTTATTGGAAATTCCTGCGAATTTGCAGGCATAGGAGTACATCTAGTCGGTATCCAGTCCGCTTCCTGGACACTAAACATTATGAAACTTATTTCATAGGGTATTTAAAGAAGTCCTCAGGGGAGAGTATATTTAAAAAATTCCATAACACAGAGAAGAATGAAAGAATTGTGCAATACGTTTTACTAAAGTCACCTTACACTGTCATTGAAAGGGGCATTCACATTATGTCTTTATCTACTGCACTGTTTACACTTAGCAACTTATTTGCACTTTGCCTTTAAGTTGTCTTAAATGACCTCTTCAGGGGTCTAGAAAAATGGCCTTAGAACACGGTGTTTCACGTGCGCCGGGCAGGATATTGGTTAAAGTTTTCAACTGGCAATAATCGCAGCTTGGATAAACCTTACAGCTTCCGTTTATATCACGAGAAGTGACTCTTAGACATTTTATATGTAAATCTTATATGTATACATATAATAAATTTATGTTTTTCTCACATTAATAACTATCTTATGTCTTTGTTTACCAGCGTATGATACGTTAAAAAAAATACATTTAAATTTATTAAAAAAATAAAAAAACATTTATCTTATGTTAAAATAAAGTAAAATGAGTCATAGGTATAACACAAAATATAGTACTTATTAGAAGAAAAAAATAATTCTGGGTTAACTAGGGGGCATATACTGGGGTGTAAGGATGTTCCAATACAAGTAAATACGAGTAAGTACTCGATACTTTTGTTTCGATACTAATTACTTTTAGTATCAAATAATTCTATCTATACTTACTTTGTATCGAAAGAAAGTACTTGGTATCGAATCGAATCAAATCGACCAATTTTAGTTTGGAATTTATAAATGCATATCAGTCATTATTATCAAGTTAATGTATGTCGGAATCGGTGACAACTCTGGCAGGGGCGATTATTGTCAAAGGTGACAAGAAAACAGAGCGGGAAAATAATTTATTTTATTCTGGAAGGTGACATAGATAGTGATGCGATTCTGACGAATCGGACGTTTTTTATTATCTATCTAACTTGTTTTTTATTTTAAAATATTTATTTAATATTATGGCATCACCAAGATCGCGAATGTGGATATATTTCGCCAAAATAAACGATACAAGTGCAAAATATAAATAGTGTTTTAAGACGGTGAAATATTGTGGTAACACGTGTAATTTATTTAAACATCTCAACACTCATGGAACTGTGGATAAGAAACAACCCAAAGAAACTACTAAGATAGGCGAAAGGTAAGATATTTTCCTTTTCCTTTAATTAATTTTTATCTGAGTGTTTTTGATTTGAAACATGGGACTGTAGTGTTGGAATTATCGATATCGACAGTATTGATAACACAGGTCAATGAAAAAACAAAAAAGTACGTAGCCAAAAACGCGACCTATGTAGCATTGTAGTACTGGTCAAGCGTAGTCGAAATTCAAATTTTTGGAATTTTCTGTTTACCAGTTTTTTTTTAATTTGGCCTTGAAATTTGTATTTTTTTGCTTTTTTTTTCAGCTGTAGAGTGGATTTTGTTACAGATTATTTTCTCGAATTTCGAAAGCATTCAACAATAAAAATACATCAATATTTTTCTCGTGAATGACAAAACGGGTTTTAAAAAAATGTTGATATTGTATTTTTATTATTAAATACATTCGATTTTTTTTCGTGATAAACCCTTAGAAAAATCTCTTATAACACAATCTATAATATAATAAAATCCGCTACACAATTCAAAAAACGAAAAAAAAGCAAAAAAATACAAAATTCAAGGCCAAATAAAAAAAACCGGTAAACAGAAAATTCCAAAAATTTAGATTTTGACTATGCTTGACTAGTACACTACAATGCTACATACGTCGCTTTTTTGGCTCCGCACTTTGTTTTTTTGTTGACCTATATCTATAATTGTCGATATTTAATCGTCGTTAATCGATTTAATTGTCGTCGCGACATCCGTTTCAAGCGAGAGCTTGTTTTCCAAAGCTGAAGCAATAATGCCTCATTCAAAAAACAAGTTCTTTCCAAAATATTTAGAGCAATTATTATTTTTAGGTAATCTCGATAAGACTGATTTTTTTTTAATAATTAATTTTAATTAATAAAAATGATTCACTGATTTACTTTATACTTTTACTTTTTATTATTATATGTTGCATGTATGTTTATTATGTAGTATAGTGTGCCAAAAATTAATATAATAGTCACTCCTAAGAATATTTCTCGTATATCAGAGCCGGATAAAAAAATCTAAAAAGTATCGATACCTTGTGGGTGTACAGTCATTAAATCTATACAGCANAGTTTTTGCAGAAAAAAATATTTAATTTTGTAATTCTTGACTTTTTGAGGCTCTTTTTCTCAAAAACTAATCGATAAATTTAAAATCTAATTACATCCCTAAATGCAGTTTTGAAATACCTTTAAAATGAGGTGTCATTCGACCCCCCATTCCATTTAAGATTTTAGGGGCAAGTCACTCCCTGCTCAAGGGGTTGAAGATAGAGAATTGGAAATAAGCTCAAAAAGTTTCCCCCTCGACATCTCAATTGACGTGTTTTTGGAAATTTTCAAATAATACATACTTCAAAAAGTTATTTAGGGTGGTTCGTTTTTAAATGAAAGCACTGTATGTATGAAATTAATAAGGAAATAATGTGTAATTATTAGAAGCATGTTTTTAAGCAAAAATACTGGTTTTGACAGGTATGACTTTCCACCAACGGTGTATTTGGGATATTGAGCCATAGCTGTGTTAATTTTCGATGAATTGGTCCGTACTTAGGATGTACTGGGGAGTTTAATCTAATTTTTGTGATATTTTTTGTTAAGCTTGAGTTTTTTATGTCGATAGTGAAAAATTTATTAGCAAACTTGAAGACATAAACTTTTATTGGTTCCAGATAGGTTTGGGCGTGCAAGTGATTTATACTTGTTTCAATTCTAGAGTTTGTGGTATCGCGCAAGGCACGATTTGAACTTCTTGAAGACGATTAAACTGTCAGTCGGCCATATAAAACCATATGGGGCACCGTAAATATGAACCGGCCTAATAAAGGATTTCTAAATGATCAATTTATTGTTTAAGTTAAGGTTTGAAGATCTGGTCATTAGGGATTGAAGGCTATTAGTTATAAGCATGGATTTTTCAATTAGATATGATGTATTTAACTGAAAGGTAAGCTTTTTGTGCAGCTTAACGCACAAGTATTTGACATCTGATTTTAAGGGTTACATTATTAATAGGCGATTTTTCACGAGTGACTGATTCAGACCAATTCACAGTGCTCAGGTGACCGATTATTATAGGTCTGTTCCAAGTCGCATCAGAAACCGTCCGCTGACGGTCAAAAATGATCGACCAATTTAACATCGACTGACATTTACAAGTAAGTAATTCAATATTGAATTGGTCAATCATTTTTGATGCGACTTGAAACAGACCTTATTTATCACTCCGGTCACGTGTTCACTGCGAAAAATTACGACCTAATGGTAATTGAGTTACTATACTTACACGGGTCATTTCTGAGAAAGCAACAAGTTTAGATTTTGTTAGATTTAGCTTAAGTCTCCATTCCTTTAGATAGTTGCGTATTTTAAACAAATAATTTTTAATTTTTGTGGTAGCAGTATGGGCCTGCATTGATTCAGCGTAAATTGCAAAGTCATCCGCATATAAAGTCGTTTTGATGTTTGAGTCTTAGGCAAATCGATGAGATAGAGTGTAAATAGCTTTGGAGAAAGGATTGAACCCTGTGGCACCCCTTTGATAAGTTTGTGTACGTCGGGTAACGAATTTTCAATTTTAATTTTACATATATGTGCGATTTGCAAGAAACGAGGGAGTTAAGAAGAGTTTAGAAAAGTACGTTGGTATTTTATAAATATGGTGCAATTTGTAGATGAGACTGTCGTGCCATATGGAGTCAAAAGTTCTCTGCATATCAAGGAGTACCATTGAGGTACTGAGTTTTTGTTAAAACTTTCCTGAATATCCGAAATTAGTTTCACTGCTAACATATTAGTGCTATGCCTCTTTTTAAAGCCAAACTGTTTCGGTTGAATCAATTCATGCTCATTAATTACTTTTATTTCATTCAGGCGCCCAAAATGCTTAATTCTCAATCGAAAATTATAGAGAAAAACCTGCATTTTCAGTACAAATAAAAAAAAGCGAAAAGAAAGTAATACAGACTACTACTTGACTAGAAAAATTTTCCAAACCTAGGCTTGAAAAGTAGCGACATGCGTTGATTTTTATTTTGTAGTAGGAGAAATGTGTTGGGTTTGATGGGGATTATTTCCTTCGTTTCCTGGTACTGCAGTCTTTGTTTGCAGTAGTTTGTTTACTTGTAGTTTTTGTTTGTTAGTTACGATTTTATAATGGATGCTATTAAAGAAAAAGCAAGAGAAGTATGTTCTGATCTACTATCAACTAAATCCAAACACATATACGATGAAACTACAAGAAATTTTTACATTGAAGAGATCAACAAAATATAAATGAAATAAACGAAAATGTCCTGTTTGTGTACTTTGAAGGATGATCACAAATGAAAAAACCGAGTACATTGTAGTTAATCTACTCAATGTTGAAACAAAGTGTTATTGTCAATAAAAATACAAATAGAGTAGAGTCTGGTTATAGCAAACTCTCGGCAATAACGAACGAAAAATTTGAAGCAAAACGAAAATTTTGCCATAAATCCAATGTAAGTCTTCACCGGTTATAATGAACCTATTTTATTGCATTTTTTGGGTTCATTATAACCGGACTCTACTATATTTTTAAATTAAGTCCACTAACATCATTCTTAAAATTCAAAAGTGCCGAATATCAATGTACAAAATCTGAAATTTTTGAAGAAGCCCAGTTAATACAGTTTCTTTTGGAAGCAAACGATGTTGACTATTTAACGTTAAAAGGTATTACAGTTTTGGGGTTAAGTGGCGCGACTAAATGTGCAAAACTTTATAACATAAAAATAGCCAATTATACAGATAAAAGTGATTTGTATATCAGACGTCTAACGGATACAAAAACGAAAGAAGATAGAAAATTTATTGTTATTGGATCGATTTATATTATAATGAAAAAATACATTGATTTGCATCCAAAAAATATAAACACTATTAGACTATTGACTATTTGTTGATTAAATACGTTAAAAGAAAATGTTACAACCAAGTGATAGGTATTAACAAAATAGAGAGTGTACCGAAAAAAATTGCCATGTTTCTAAAGTGGAAAAATCCGGAATTGTACACAGGTCATACATTTCCGAGAACGTCGGCCACCGTGCTGGTGAATTCCGGCGCTAATCATACAGAACTCAAACGCCACGGATCGTGAAAATCGGATTCAATTGCTGAGCAATATATTGCAGAAAATATTAACAAAAAAAGAATAAACGAGAAAATGGAAAAATGAAGTCATGCATTCGAGTCTACAGCAAAAAAAAATTAAAACTTTGGAATATACAGTCACCAAAAATACTGATTCTCCTTTTCAACTGTCAAATTGTCGTTTCATAAAATGCAGTGTAACAATAAATTTAAAAGATAAAAATGATCAAAATTAAAAAATGTGTTTGTATTGGAAATGGAAATAAAAATATTAGTTTTTTTGTATTACCCTTATGTCACACACCTCTTATTTGAAACGTATGTTACACACAAGGTCAATTTGACCCATGCCACTTTGGCACGCTGCCACAACGTCAATAATGAATTAATTGATTTGAAAACAATTAGGTACATTATTTGAACTCTTTTAAATATGGAAGTGTGATTTAATTCGTGAAAACATTAAATATAGTAAGAAAAAAAATTATTGACAAAAGTGCTGAAAAATACACTTTTAGTTCAAAAGTAAGTCAGTTTCGTAATTTTCAATATTTTTGGTAAAAATTTAACTACATCCTGCTTACACATATTCTAAGGAAAAAATAAGTTCTTACATGTGACATTGAAAAATATATTTATTTGAAGAAACAAAATCAGCGCTACCTTTTTGAAATGGTCACACCGGTTTTATTATGATCTCAGTACCCGCTTTCGGGAGGTGGAAGTGAAGATGAATATTATAGGTAGATGGCACATAAAAATTCCAAATTTTAGTATTTAAAATTTTTATACTTCGAGCTATTTTTTTATTATACTTTATTAAAATTTTATTATTTTTTTAACGTGGGTTATCTAGACCCAGTCTGTGACACTAGTGTTAAAAACAAGAATAAAAATNATATTATAGCTATTAGCAAATCAATTATGTTGGGTCCCAGTTGGAAAAGTATCATCTCAAGGAGAGTGTTTATGCTTTCAGTTCCCCTATCCATTACCCTTAAGACTTCTCCCGTTTTCCGATTCAAGTGCCACCTCAGCGACAAATTGTGTAAATGTCTAAACAATTCAACCTAAAAATTGATTTTTTCTTAATACAAATACAGAGTTCAAAGGAATTGATGCACTACCTGAATTTCCTTGGTGGTATACTGTTGAACTCTAATCCATAGTAAAGATCTTAAGTTATTTAAAAATCCTATACCCCCAATTCCTCCACCTCCTTGAAGGAATTTGAAAGTTACATAAATAGCTATCCAGTCCCATCGGAATTGTAGATCAACACCGGGTGTTGAACTTAATGAATCCACTGCAATGAAGAAAATACATTAGAATTTAATTAGAAGAAAAATCGATTAGTTGTTTATACCAATTTTCTTGTTGTAAATTGGGACGTAAACATTTATAACACGACCAACTGCTAAAAGAAAAAAGCAGCAAATGACTCGGACTTGAAGTATTGGAAACTTTCGTGGCCATAAAAAGGGTGATAAAGTTTTCACTTTCAGCCAAAATCCCTTCCAAGTAGATTTATTGTCAGATTTATCCTAAAAAAAAACAGAGATCTGGATAAAAACTAATATGGACAAGGATAAACAAATATTTACCTTAAATTTCAATTTTACATTTATGTTGTCAAATTGCACATTGCTTTTTTTGGATGCATTTGGATCAGTTGCTTTGCCCTGTTCTCCATTGCTATAAAATTACGTCAAAAATATCATTATGAGGCCTGCATTCTGTATTATATTTCACTAAAAATGATAACAGTTTTTAAATAAAGCAAAACGAAGAACTACTTACATATTGAAATCACGACCACGTCTCATTTTGAATATAAGACATTTGATTAAAGCTGCGTATATATTGAATGAAGGTATAGAAATGATATGGACTAACAATAAGACAGGATCAAAACCGATAATATGAATCCACAAACAAATATTTGTACATAACAAATAATAAACATAACAAAAGAAAATAACATAGATTAGTTAACATAGAAAAGTTTGTTTTGAAAGAGTTATAGAATATTGTGAAATGTTAAGCATGTTTTACGAACACTTATATACTATGTGCTATCCGGACTCAATCTGGATATGTGATCCATCCGAAATTTTTCACCCAAGCTTTTTTCCAATGGATAGTCATAAGTACTTTTTACTGGTAAAGTTTGTTGCAAAACTTCTAGAAGGATTCACTCAGCATCCTAAAAAACTAAAGATGGACAGCAATACAAGGTTTGTGGCAAGAAAATATATTGATTATTCCAGCATGATTGCCAAGCATTGAGATTACCATTTAAGATTTTAATAGTGCAAGCTACCCTTGCTGATGGAACAAATTTGAAAACTATCGGGTTGGTACGTATACTTTATTTCAATACAAAAAAAAAACCCAGGGTGGAAAGCTGCTGACAACAACCCACTCTATGTATACTATACATTGTGACCCATTTGAAAGCAAAACACTTCTGTAATTTTCATATTTACAATTCGAATCCAATGGGTAATGTTTCAAGGGATTGAGAAATTTTACTAATACTGCCAGTGAGTGTTCAGAATCAGCAGACCAAAACCTATTGTGACAATTGTAACCTACTGTGTTAAAAATTGTTCTAACAATATAATAAAATAGACCAATTAAATATTTTTTAGCATAATTTGATGTATACCCGTTTTGAAGGACGCGAATTTCAGAGGTGTATTTTACTTTTATTCTAAAAAAAATTCTAAACTTGTTTTGTCATATTTGGCATAAAATGTGTTTTTAAATGGGTTACACAGTATGTAATTTCATCGACAGTATTGTAAGCATGATTAACTAACTCCTCATTATAATGAAATATCAAATGCCTAGAAATTAGAAAAAAAAAACGGCAATCAAGTTCAGAAGAAATGTGATTTGGTAGACTATTAAAAGAGTCTTCAATATGTAGTATTATTATGGTAGAGGGAAAGTTAGAAATCTAAATTTTTGTCTGATTCAATGCAAAGTTAACATGTTCAAACAAGTCTTGATTGTCATACATAAAACAAAGGAAGTAAATAACAAAGGATGGTAAAGAAAACACTATGCTTGATAATTTCTGATAAATGCTAAGGGATCTTGCAAGTATATCAAAAGTTCAAAGGGTTAATTAATACAATTGCAAACCATTAAGTCAGATTGCTAAGCAAAGTTCACATTTAAAAACAACAATAAGAAACAATTCAGTGAAAATACACAGTTGGAATATAAGAAGACATCGCTTAAAACACCCCGTAATTTTTTTATAATTGTTGCAACTTTTTGTCTATTTTTAGATAATCGTATAATGCGATAGTGATCATTATGAACAAGATACTCAGAAACAAGTTGAAACACGTTTTTAAACGTCAAGAAAGCTAAATATAAAAATATTTGTTAACCAAGTAGTCAATTGCAAAAAATAAATAAATTTTGGCCTTACAAACCGTATGTGGAACTGACAATCCTGTATGGCATTTGTACAGGGTGTTCCGTTAACAGAGGTCATCGGCCCTATCTTGAAAACTGTTGCAGATAGGGCGCTGAAAAAAATTATATAATAAAATTGGCCAAGAGAAAATTAGAATTTCCAGCATTTTCTCTTGGCCAATTTTATTATATAATTTTTTTTCAGCACTCTATCTGCAACAGTTTTCAAGATAGGGCCGATGACCTCTGTTAACGGAACACCCTGTACATGTTTATTGTATGAAACATGCATGTGATAAGCACAAATCAACTTTAACTCAAGTGGCAACATTGACTTTTCTCCTGATAATTTTTTTTCAAATAATATTTCAAAAAAAAAGGTTATGTTATATGTTGTAATTATTTGCAGCAATAAACAAAGATTAAGTTGAATTAAATAAAATATTTTAAAACTTACCTAAGAAGAGCTGTTTGAACGTCACCTCCACGAAACCTATGTTCACCTCTTCGATGCATTGTTTACTGAGGATTTTGCTGATATTATTTTTCTCCAAAAAGCGGATATTTATAATTCAATGCCATTGTCTTTGCCAACTTTAGTGAAATTTCCCTAGTCTAGGGAAATTTAGTAATTTCAAGGGAAATAGAAAATAAGTTAAATTTTATTTTTGAACGTTGATTATTTTAGAAAATATGTTTCTTTTACCTTTTCTATATATCCCATTTACTTGCTTTATTAGTGTGATTATTCTTGCTCTTTATCAATCGTTTTTAAAACAAATTTCAAAAAATTCGCAATTTAAATCTACAAAAGATGGTATCCATATAGGTAAATTTAACCCTTAAACCGACACATAGTATTGTTACAATTGATTATTTTATAACACTAACGATCTCACAGACCGGTGTGTCGTTAAGGGTTAAAAAAACGTACAAAGACTTATCGAAAATCTAACTGGCAACACTGAATCACTATTAAATTCAATAAAAAACCAGATACTAATCGATTTGTAATTGTATATGTGTAATTTTAAATTTAACAGACATACATAACGATTTATTCAGAAATTTGATAAAGCATTTCAGCCTGTTATATGAATATAATGAAAGTAATTTCTATTTTCTGTATTTTTTTCGTTGTGCAATTTGTTGCAATGTTTTGTATACATAGGTAACAAATATGTGCAAAACATGTTGGCGTATAGATAAACAACATATTATAGATTTACATAGAAATTTGAATCAGGATTTACTTTTAAAACAACTTGGAACTTATAAAATTTTACAATAGCATCGATTCCTGATATCCCAAAACTTGAAATTCAATTGATTTACATCATTGAGATAGAGTTGGCTCATCTATCCATATAGGAAGAGTTCATTGACATACATATATACACAATTTTAGCATTTTTGTGTAAATTTGTTACTCCTGGCTTCTGACATAATTTTCGAAATATCTGCTTTTTGTTTAAAATTAATCCAAGATGTTTCATTTTCTTGTGCCATTCTTCTTGTACACAGTTCTTTTCAAAATCAGAGGTTTTTTTTGGGGCCAAAATAGTCAGATATTTAGTGATCATTTCAAGAAGACGTAGATACAATGTGAACAGCAAGATTACGGACGGCATAATTAGCAAAGTAAAGCTTCTGTTGAGTGAGATGGGATACACACTTGAAATACATCTAAGGAAAGTACAGTACAAGCTAAAAAGTACATTTATCTTCATATTTTGAATACATTTCCTTGATTTCTCATTTATGATGTCAACAATCCCTGTAACTTAGATTCATATAAAATGAGGAAAATACACTTAAATGAATTTCAAATCATTAGACTTTTATTAATAATGGAGGAAACTTTAAATATATGTTTGTTTAGGCACTTTCTAAACCGCAATATTGATCAGTCATTAACAAATGAAACTAATGTAAATTATAAATATCACAAGTCTTAATAAAGCTGCAGTACTAATATTTAAACAAATTAAAATTCTGTATAATATTTCCTACCAAATTCGTATCGCATCCCCCAAAACTTTCACGTTGCAATTCAATTTTCATAAAAACATGAAACTAATTCTATATCCAGAATAAAATAAAATATTTTACGCAATTTCAGCATTGCTTTGCTCTAAGCTGTTTTCTATAGAGGAACTATCTTTGTTTTCCAGTTGCTGCTTCCACATGTTCGCATAAACCCCTTCACGTTCTATCAAATGTTCATGCCTAATGAAAAAAGAATATTTTTTAAAAATAATTAATGTTGAAACATTAGTTTTTCAATTGGAAACTTGCCTTCCACGTTCAACTATTTCTCCATCTTTCAACACTAGGATTTCATCAACATTTATAATAGTAGACAAACGATGAGCCACTATTAGTGTAGTTCTATTGGTGCACATTCTATTTAGCGAATCCTAAAATAAAGTCATTTTTGATAAATTTCTTTTTCAATAACAAACATGATAATTGTATACTTGAATATTCCTTTCTGTTTGTGTGTCCAGGGCGCTAGTGGCTTCATCCAAAAGGATAACCGTGGGCGATTTTAGTATAGTTCTTGCGATTGCAACTCTTTGTTTTTCACCGCCGCTTAGTCTCAAGCCTCTTTCCCCCACCTGAAATTCCGTATCAAATGTATCGTTTAAAGTAAAACATTGTTTTATAACTTTACTTGGGTTTCGTATTGGTCTGGAAATGATAAAATTTTGTCGTGAATATCTGCAGCTCTAGCTGCTTCAATCACATCGGCATCCGTGGCCGTCATTCTGCCATATTTAATATTATATTTTATAGTGTTATTAAATAAAACTGTATCTTGAGGAACAACTCCTATGGCTCTTCTCAAAGATTCTTGAGTAACAGTCTTAATATTTTGCCCATCAACTACTATCGCACCAGTTTCAACATCGTAGAAACGGAATAGAAGTCTGATTATTGTACTTTTGCCGCTGCCAGATGGACCAACCTGAAATTTGATGATAAAGTTAAAGAGAAAACGTATAAAACGATTCAATTGAACGTTTACCAAGGCGACACTTTTTCCTGCTGGCACTGAGAAAGTTACATTTTTAAGGACTAATTTTTCAGGCACATAACTAAAAGTGACGTTGCTGAATTCAACGTTGCCTTTCTTGATGACTACGGGCCCAGCGCCAGGTGCATCTATAATGTCTTTCTCCTCCTTTAGGAGATCAAACATATTTTCCATGTCTATAAAATTCTTTTGAATTGATCTAGAAAAAATGAGTCATCATAAAATCAATTGAACTTCAAAATTTTAAACATTATTGTCTACAATTAGTGATAAGCGATCCCTCGATTTACACGGTTTTTATATGAAAACAAAAAAACATTATTTTTTTTTTAGTTAATTTTGAGTATTTTGTAATATGCCATTTATCAATTAAAAAAGTGTCATATTAGTGATCTTAATCTTTTAAAAGCTCGATTGAAAGTTAGTTAACACACCCGTTTCGAAACCTCAATCGTAAATGTCAGTCATTTTGTACGTATGAATGCTATGTTTCGTTTTACATCGTTTATCTATCGTGTAAATCGAAAGATGAGTGTATTTAATGTGAATGTTACACTTCAATTGTCTATTGTTGCGTTCCAATTGTCTTTAATTTACAGCACATTCTTAATGTTGAGTACAAATTCTGGACTTATTATATAAAAAATGTATTTAAAAAACAAAATGAATTATGGATTTTTTTCTCTAAGAATAACCTATTTTATAGAATGAATGTATTTAATTGAAAAAAAGTATAAACAATAAACATCCAGCTGTAGTTTTTTTTTATTCTAACAAATACAGGATAGGTAGGAATTTTGAAATTATAAATGCGTAAATAAATATTTTTTTCTTTATGTAGTAATAATTGTGTTTTATTTAACGGCAAATTTACAACGGGAAAACCAGCAGTGTGCTGTGCTACAACCATCTCAAACAAATCGCTACCACTACAAAGCAACGCTGCAAAACAATATACAGTAAACTCTGTCTACAACGTACTGTCGGATATTACGTACTCATTTCCTTGGTCCCGGCCAAAAATACTCTTGATTTTTTACTGGATATAACGTGCCCCTGTTTATAGAGTAGTCATTGTTTGGTCCGCAAAGGAAACATTATAATCGGAATTTACTGTATTCTATTTCTAGTTTTAAAGTTTTTAAAATTTGACAAAAAATATAAATATTTTACATGAATGGTTAAATCCTTGACGTGAAAACAAATTGAAGGGTAAAGGAATAAAACTGACGATGTCACAAAATAAACTTTTCGCGAAATCAGCATATATATAACAAAAATGTCATGATGTTATTGCCATATGCCAGAATAAAAACATGAAATTGTAGGAACAGCGTTGATTTTTAACCAGTTTCTTATTCAAAATTGTGTAAAATCCATGTTTTGGAACAGTTTGCGTCGGTTCTTTTCCTTTACCCTTCAATTATAGGTATCATTCATATCCAAAAGTAATATTCTATAAATTACCATGATTTCATAGTTTAAAATCATTTAACATGGTTTTTACATCGTGACTACCAAAAAAACCAGTTGCCTTTGCTACCAACAATGCCTATTTTTCATTTATTCATTATGGACTCCTCAGAGGCCTAAAAAAATTGCCGTAGCGCACGGTATTTCACGTGCACATAGTGGTATTGGTTAAAATTTTCAACTAGCAATAGTCACACCTCAAATAAATCTCGTTGAAAAGAAAGAAAGTAAAGTCTTTATTTTGAATTAATAATGTAAATGAACATACAAATAATAAACTAGTGACAATAGTAATTTTAAGGGGTTCCTAGCTATCACCTGCCAGTTCCACTAACAACCCTGTATTTGTGAAAAAAAAAATTGAATTGTTCTCTATATGGAGGTGGCTAAGACCTCCTAACATAGAGAAAATGCACTATTACGTGTTCCTTTAAAAAGATTACATGGGAGGAAATAGAACAAAAATATGTTTATTCTCCTAATTAAAGGAATGCAAGCTATAAATAAATATGTTGTAGTATTAACCAGAATTAACAGCAGTTTAGTTTTAGGAAAAAAAAACAATGAAAAAACCCTTTGAATAATAATGCTATTTCAAGGTAAAAACGGCTCTCTGGTTTCCCAATAGTAGGGTCCGCCAATTGAGGAAAGGAATTGGGTGTTAAAATGAATTTGTTGCAATTTCAGAGTTTCTATTTGATTAATAACCAGATATACTTTTCTTATTAATATTATACATAAATCGTGGGGGATCTTGTAAGTCCACTTTTTTACAAAAAACGGAATATTGTCATGTATAAATCCATATTAATGTGATATGTCAGATCTATGCGTTTTTTCACAATTAACTTTTATGGACTTACATGATTCTGGTTGTACGTCCACGATATGTTAATACTACATATGTAGGTACATACAGTGCTTTCATTTAAAAACGAACCACCCTAAATAACTTTTTGAAGTATGTATTATTTGAAAATTTCCAAAAACACGTCAATTGAGATGTCGAGGGGGAAACTTTTTGAGCTTATTTCCAATTCTCTATCTTCAACCCCTTGAGCAGGGAGTGACTTGCCCCTAAAATCTTAAATGGAATGGGGGGTCGAATGACACCTCATTTTAAAGGTATTTCAAAATTGCATTTAGGGATGTAATTAGATTTTAAATTTATCGATTAGTTTTTGAGAAAAAGAGCCTCAAAAAGTCAAGAATTACAAAATTAAATATTTTTTTCTGCAAAAACT